>JAOWBR010164968.1:0-11905 GCA_028571145.1 Dionaea muscipula
AAACATAAATTACTAAATGAAAATTCAAATCAATACACTAAAAATAATACATAAATAAAAATAAATAAATAAATAAATAAAAATCCGTCGAATTGCTTGAAGTCAATTAATCACCGATTAAAAGGCCTTGACGCTTGAAGGTCTCCTGTCGTCATGCTACCACCGAGCGCCATTTAGAACATTGGTCACGGGACAAACACTCTTTAGTCTTACCTACGACACAAAGGTTGTCGTCCCCGTTGAAGTCGAGATGCATTCGTACCGAGTAGATCACTTCGAGCACGATGTCAATAACCAAACCTTGATGGCAAATCTCGACGACTTGGAAGAGAGGCGTGAAGCAGCAGCTTCACACTTAGCCGCCTATCAGCAACGGATGGCCCGGTATTATAATGCCAAAGTTCATCCTCGACGATTCCAAATTGGCGATCATGTACTCCGCGACGCCAAATTTGAAGGGGGCAAAGAGGCCACCGATAAGCTAACGTGCAACTAGGAAGGCCCTTGTCAGATTTCCGAGATACTTCACCTGAGGACTTATTGGCTGAAGGCCTTGGACGGGCGAGATATAGCCAGAACTTAGAATGCCAAGCACCTACGGCAGTACTATCAGTAGTGCTGACTAATTCATATGTAGCTGCAATTTACTTTTCTTAGATCTTGTAATTCCATATGATTGAATAACAATGCCGTAGATCGGTTCGCATCTTTGTCTCTTTGTCAAGCCTTGTGTTACTAACTCATACCATACCTACACGGTGGTATAAAGCTTGTCGTCGGACAAGCGCAACTATCGTAAAGCGATAATAATAAAAAAGCGTGATGACGGGCTACTAAAATATGATTCGTGCTGAAGGCACAAGAAAACACGTACTGAAGGCACGTGAAGGCAAGCGAACATACAATCATTGACATGAGCTGAAGGCACAAGAAAGACAAAGACGAATGGATTAGAACTAATGAAATATGCAAACATAACCAAAGCGAGCATAGTAAAAGACGTCCGAGAATAGCGCAAAGTTATTACCGTACAAAAGTAATGAAACACGTACGAAAGCAAGTGTAAATGATTATTACAACTCCATTGCAATAAAAGATGTTTGGGTAACGAATGTTAATAAGTACCACACCACAACAATTTTTCGGCTCAGAGGGATAACATGCTATCCCTGGTCTTCAGGGTTCTCTCCGTCGTTAGCAGCGGCAGTCTCACCCTCAACAGCAGGCTCATCAGCAGAAAAGGTAGTAGGCAGAACCGTCCTCGGCAAAGCTAAAGTCATCATAGCCTATGAGCTTGCTCCACCGCTTGTCATCAGCAACGTCGACCGTCTCCAGCTCTTCGACGCAGTGCTCCAAAGCTACCCGATAGCCGACCTTGATTGGGGGGTGGGCAATGGATTTTGACATACGCCTAGCCATCCTCACTAGCTTTCCATAGCTCGACAGTGTCATCCAAGGAGCGCTTGATTCCGACGATCTGCACGTCCATGATCTGGCTATCACGACCAGTCACTTGGGTCTGCCAATTCCTAGCATTCCCCTCCTCCTTTCGAAGCTGCTCCTAAAAGGCCTCCCGCTCGATTTGCATTTTGTCCCGGCCTTTGTCGCCTCTGTCAACTCTCTATTAAGTTACTTACACTCCTTCTCAAGACTGAAGTTCTTCTTCTTGACATCCTCACGCTCTATCTCAATCACCCGGGCGGTTGCTATGCGTTGGCGGAGAGTGGTCGTTAGGTGGAGAACAGAATGATCAGTCACAGAGTAAGGAGACCCGGCGATGAACGAGTCTAAGAAGATAATACCTTCACAGAGTCATGAAATAACTCTCGGTTCATCCACTCCAACATGCGTTGCTCATTAGCGCCCCAGAAGGCGGAGTCGTTAACAAAGCAAGCATCCCCCAGAGCCTGGGCAGCACCTAAGGTGTTAGCCTCGCATCCAATGATG
Source organism: Dionaea muscipula (assembly GCA_028571145.1). NCBI lineage: Eukaryota > Viridiplantae > Streptophyta > Magnoliopsida > Caryophyllales > Droseraceae > Dionaea > Dionaea muscipula. The sequence continues at coordinate 1,948 of JAOWBR010164968.1, forward strand.
CCTCACTCAGGGTAAGGCAGGAAGGACAGTATGGGATCAAGTGGCCCAAATCTCAAGCCCAGAACACAACCATCGATGTCCAAGTCTTCTGTGCGATCATCTTCACGCACCTGGGTGACAAATCTCCTCTTAGCATATGAGGAGTTGCTAAAGGTACACGAACCTTGTGCGGAGCCACCACCCAGCGAGAGTGCGGACCCACAGCCACCGTCAGGATCTGGAACAAGTATGGGAGAGGGCCTGGGAGGAGGATGCTCCTTCCTGCCCCCCGGAGACCGGCTAGAAGTATTCTTCTCCTTGCCCTTATACGACTACTAGTGGCAAGGAGGTTGTTGCTGGTCCTGATATCCGTGACCACCTCGACGGCCCTGGAAGTCGTGGTCCTCCCGGTGATCATCCCCGCACCCTCCAGTACGGCCGCCACCCACGAGATCAGAAAACAGGTCCCCAAGAACGACAGGGTGGTTGTTGTTTCTCTTCAACATATCTGCGCACAACAAATAGCAACGGGTATTAGAGAGCCATCTGTCCAAGGCTAAGACATGGTGAGGTGTGACAAGTACCAAATATTGATCCTAACAAATACCCCCATCCCATCTAAGCCCTCGGGGTCAATACTTCGGTACACACAGTATGGCCTAGGGCTAGTGTTTATGGGGCTGCCATCCTCGTCATACTCTTCGGAGGAAGAGCTCCCCTCCGAAGGAGACAGAGTCTCGCCCTCTTCTTCCCAGTCCAATCCAGTGTCTACCCCGGCTTCCCTCAGCTGGTCGATTGAGGGGGACGTTATAATGTTTCACTTAAGCCCCGCGTCTATGCGCGACTTCAGAAGGGCTGCCAGTTCTTATTCAGCGGGAGAGGGGGTCGTGAGTTTGGATACTTTGGATAACTTGGGGGCCGTAGTATGCCATGGAGTGTTGAAAGGGGGAACGAGAGGGTCATACGCCCAACACCAGGACCGCCTCCAATTTTGTACTTTGTTAAGCACTCCATCAATGATCTTTTTGTCAATACAGGCTTGGACGGATAAGATCACGAATTTACCCTCTGTGGCCGTCTGGATCCCAAAAAAATAAAAGAATACTCTCGCAGTGGGAATCGCTCCTAGCCTACGACACTCGATGAGGAATGGGCAAATCGTCCCCCAAGGCGTTAGGGGCAAATTGTCTAGGAGAGGCCCCGAGGGTATCGCAGATATCTTAAAAAAATAACCACAAGGGGAGTCGTAGCTCATAGTCGAAGCTATGGTGAAACAGGGCACTCCGATGACCGTATGGGCGCTCAAAAGACTAAGGTATCCGACAGTGGAAGCTCCGGTGATCGGAGTTAAAAGCAAGGATCTCGCAAGATTGCTCGGACATGATCGACTCGAAGCGTCTCTCTACGGGAACGACTGGGGACGGGGGGTAGTCATGTTCCTGTTGTTCAGCAAGAGGCAGATCATCTACTGATCCATGAGTGGCACACCCACAAGTCTCTTCGATAGCGGACTGTGGAGGTCGACGGGGAGCGCGAGACACTTTGATTTTCACCCTCATTGGGGGCATGGGAGCCTCTAAACCTATTATGAGGTTAGAGAGGGCCTCACCCTCTTCTGCATCAGCATGAGAAGATGAGGGTCCTACAGGGTCCTAAATCACGCTAGGAGTTCTTGAAGGCGAAGGAGTTCCTCGAAGAAGGCGACTGAAGCGGTGCACGATCCCCTCGCGTGACGAGTTTGACATGGTCGACAATAACTAAGGCTTAGTTAATGAGTTTGACTCTCAAGATACCTTCAGAATTCGAGGTGTAGAGGTTGGCTTTATGTTCCTTCTCTCTGCTTGCTTGAGGCATAAACTCTTGAGGTAGGGCCGCAGGAGCTTCTTAAGGTAGGAGCTTCTTGAGGCATGATCTTCTTGAGGTACCGAAGAGCTCTGGGGAAGGTCTTCCGTAAATGTGTGTAAAAATAAAACTCTTGGCCTCCTATTTATAAGAAAACCAAGAGGGGCCCACCAGGTAGTTGTACAAACCAATTTTTATAGATAGCTTATCTGGCGGGTAATATCTGGTGTCTTCAAAAACAGGCGACGGATAGCTTATCAGACAGAAAAACACCGGAGTGCGCCCGAAGCGTGCCGGGTAAATCCCGGAGTGCGCCCGAAGTATGTCGGGTAAATCCCGAAGTGTTCGTGAAGAGATACAAATTTTCAACCCTCTCTCCTTAAATTCTTGTGAATCAAGCAAAGGAGCTAGGGGATAAATGTTATACCCAAAAAAATGCCCGACACGTGGACAACAGATATTGGGCCACGTGGACGGAAGAGGACCCTGCTACGGACACGTGGACACGTGATGTGGACAACCATAGATCCCGTGATGACCGACAAGCTACCCGAAACCGGATGCTCGCAATTACGTGTGCATGGCCATGCATGTTCCCATCGTGCTCATACGCTGTTGGTAGCCGTTTCCATCGACGAGGCCAGCACCATCCTCACGAGCAGCCTTGGCTGTGCGGCCAGGCCTGAGCTTGCGGGCAGCCATTGGCTTGCACCAGACTTGGCTACGCGGCCAGGCATAGGGCAGCGACCAGCCATTAGCTCGCAGTCAGGAGGTACGCGACCAGCAACTCATGGATGTGGGCAGTGCACAACGCGGGCAGGAAGCCCTACGGCCAATAGCTCAACCATGCAGACAACCTCCATCTCGCGAGCAAGAAGCCTCCCGCGGCCAGCCTTCATCACGCGGGCAGAGGGTCACACGGCCACCTCCATGGTGTCGGCAGCAGAAGGCTACGGGGCCACCTCCACCATGCGAGTAGCAGGGTAGTGTGGCCACCTCCATGCAGGCAGCGGCCTCCTCCACCGCGGGCGGCCGGCGGATGTCGTCACCTACCGGGCAGTCGGGTACCTCGGTGAGTGAGTCTGAGTGCTTCCGGTGGATCTTGGACTCTCGTGGGCTCAGTCCGAGTAGCAAGTGGGCCCAAGTCTAAGTGCGAATTCCGGAATAGTCCCTTGGTTCTAGAATATTCCTAGAGAAAACCCAAGGGCGATGTGGTAACTTCACAACCACCCTCTTCCGTCTCTATAAATAGAAATCCTAGCTCTCTTATTCAGATATGTTTGTTTTTTTCTGAAAACTCTCTACTCTAGCTCTCAGCCTTCAGCATTTGAAGTAAGTCTGACTTGAACGTAGGAGGGGTATTCCTTAGGCACACCTCGGGGCCCTCTAACGTTGAGTTTGTGATGTGTGTGCAGCTGACGAACAGTTGGCAGGCACGTGACAAACAGCCTCGATCCATGTCATCACAACCGTGAGGAGGCGATAACATATACAATTCGAAATGAAGTTATAAGAGATATGGTTGAGATAGCTTCTTTGAAAAATAAGAGAATCATGATGTTTGAGTATGTGAGGTCATGAAAGAGGTGCAAGGCAAGAGGAGAAGAAGAATATAAACTATAAGGCATGATTTGGTGTAGACCTAACCATAGATAGGTAATGAAAGGATTGGCATTGGCATTTTCATATCCATATAGTCAAACCTAGGGAGGAAATTTTTTGGTTGGTGTTATTGTAGTTTCATCCAATCCACTACCCATGTTCTCATCTGCATTTGTATCCTGTGGTGATGATGCATCTTTTTCGCTCTATTTTAGAGATATTCTAATACAATTCCCAATTTTCCACAAAGTTACTTTCTTTTTCCCCCTCTAAGATCAGTCCTACAGAGTATCATGATCAGTCCTACAGAGTATCATGAAAGCAATTTCAATTTAGCAATTACCATGATAAACAAAAAAAATGGGACTTTTTTCTTTTTGTTAATGCATAGAATCAGACCAAACATTAAGCAACATGAAACAAGCAGCACATAAAAATCTGAACTGGAATAGGAATAAGAGAGGAGGAAACTTGCAGAACTGGATTTGTTCTTCTTCCATTCAACGAAAATAGGAGTGGAATGAAAAGGAGCGAAATGGGTAGAGGAATAAGTAACTGAATTCCTCAATCCCAATATATTTTTCCATCTGGGCATCACTTGCATTTCTTTTCCACCCTCGAAAAACCCCCCAATCTCTACCCTAAATTGAGCAGGTTTTCTTCTCACTGACCTGTTCCAATCTCTACCCACTCCATTGGTATTCATTAACAAGCTTAATTAGAAAATTTTTGCAACCTACAACACAGGTCATCATACACACCTATCCTTGAAACTTTACTCTAGGCAGAACTCAGAAGCCCAGGAACTCAACTACTAATTAGCAACTTGTCTTACATCATTTATTTGCCCTTAATATACTGAGTCATAATATGATAATACATAACCGAATGAGACCATTTTATGTGGATCCCTCATTTGAACTACGCTTTAAGATTCTATCCCTTGATTCTGTTCTAATTATTTCAAGAGATTTATCACATTTCAAATAAGTCTCAACATTATATGCCTTCATTCACAAACTTACCTACATGCTAGTTCGGGGCATTTTCTACCCACACAGGAATCCATGAATTGTAGACACAATCATCCACAAATTGGCATCTTCATCTATTGTCCGTTATGGGTAGTCAAGTTGCAACCCCAGATATTCCAAAGTACTCAATCAACAGCAGAATCAAAAGTTGCACTGCACCCTTCAATTGAAGATGTGATAGCCAAACCAAACTATGCTTTGCCAACTAGAATACTTGCAACATGAATTCCCAGTGGTTACATTAAATTACAGTCGCTTGAGATAAATCACAAACTATCGTGCAGTGAATATCCTCAAAGTACAGATACTATAATAAGAAAGTTTGAATAGTATCAAAACCTAATCAAACAAACAAATTAAGTCGCCTATATGTGGCAGCAGGTAAGTCATCACCACAAACCCTAATTAAAACCAGATGGCAACACTAGAAGCTAGATTTCAATCCACAAATCGACAACAATTTCCACACCCTGAAAATCATGCAAAAAAAGGCGATTGCAAACAAATAAGATGGTCGCATGGAAAGAGCGAAACCTTTCTTAGGGCCGTGGCTAGTTCTCCGCGAGTGAAATTGGCAGTGGCAGCGGTAGTCAGAGGAATTCCATTTCGGAACTGATACAAAGCAACGTTCTTCTGAATGTACTCTGTGAACTGAACCCTGATACAATCAACACAAGCACCAACATCAATCAATCATCGGATTCCCGTTGAATATATCGAAAAAGGCAAGCAAATCGAATCTAGAAGCTGCGGAGCAGCGAAGAAGACATAGAGGGAGAGATATAGAGAATTGATTCACCGGTCACCGGGCTCGCCGCTGGCGCCCATGAGCTTGTGGGAATCAAGGATCATGACCTTGTCTTCGTTGGATTTGTGAACCAAGATGCTGCTCACCGCCGATGTGTCCGCCGCTATCACGGCGAACCCGTTCCCCACCAACCCGAATACACACTCCATCTTCTTCTCCGCGCTGCTGCTGCTCCTCCTCCTCCTCCTCCTCCTCTAGTGATTTGCTTCCTCTGAGCCTGAGGTCTGATTATCGGCGAACCAGTTCTCGAACTGTTTGAGAATCGCTTCTTGTGGAACAAGTTTTTCACGAAAAAGAAAAAGAAAAAACAAAATTGCTAAAGCGACCACAAATTTAGAGGGATGGACTTCGCAAGCCCCGAGAGGCACACCCTACCTTGGATATGTGTTGACTATTTTATCCTTTATTTTATTTTTTTGAATTCTTAAGACATTTATATTAGAGTGACTAAAAATTAGATGTTAATTTTTAGCCACTCCAATTAAAGTACTCCACATATCTTCTTTATCTAACTTTTACTTAATTGTTAAATAATAACTATTAATGGATATGTTAAAACCCACTAACTAAATTTAATATTTTTTTATTTTATTAATTATATTAAATATTATATTTTATTTCCAATGGAAATTAGTTTTTATATAGAGATGAAGAGGCATTTAAAACAACCGTAATAAATGTTGTTTCCTTTCTTTTTCTTGAAAATATTCCTTGTGGCTGGCTATTTGACTGTCAGCAGTTAGCAACAAATCTAACTTGTGACAAATTTTTATGCTTCCTTAACATATCCATTGTAGCCTTTAAAATCAATTTTACAAGCTAATTAACTAACATCTGACATTAGAGTTCTACTAACTCTTCCAATGTAGTGCTCTAACACCAGATTAGCTGCAGAATATTCAGGTGTAAAGCCAGATCCTTCTTGATTTCTACAGATTCTATGATAACATCAGATTCATAAGAGACATTTGTTTCTTAAGATTCTTCTTAATAGAAACATCATGCATTTGCTTCTTCGATGGAACCTTCAGCAGCGTGGTTTAGGATGGGGATATTCAGGTAGAATAATTCACTAATCAACACTCAGCTCAGTATACTTGGACGCAGAAGGAAATAACATATGAAATAGGCAAGATAGAGGGACTAAAAATTTATGAATTGAAGATTGAATTCACCATTGAACAAGTTAATTCTCTGTCGGTTATATGACTAAAATGTAAATTAACCTGCTCGTAAACCATGTGAAAGAAGGCGGATAGAGAAGAGCCAACAGCGTACTTGCAAGTACAAAATGAGGCAGAAGGGAATTAGATCTGCTCAGAATCTTCAAAATACCTCCTTTGTCATCACTTGTCTGTTCAAAAACAAGAGAAAAATGATAAATTGACTAATAAAACCACAACCTTTACACCAATAGTTCACACTGGCAATGAACAAGATCATGAGCTCATTGCATATGCTACATATGCTACATATCTTTTTGGGGGGGTAAGTATAAACATAAACAGAATCGTCATACACATTTAGAAGGAGAATACCTCAGCTAAAGCCTAGAGAAACATAGGGAACTAGCTCACTAACAGCAGCTCAAAATATAGACAAAACCAACATGACCTCTCCGAAAACGGGAATGCACACCCCGCAAGAGGGATACAGAAATAATGTTACATATGCTTTATCCATAACTTGGATGCTTTCGAAGTGTATTTCATTCTACCAACCTAACACGTTCAAAGTCCGTGTCTCAAAGCGCACATTCTGCAAGACTATACTGTCATCAAGTTTATTCCAGCAGCCAACAGATACTGTATGTATAATTTGTTTAATCAATTATGCTGCAATGACAACAAAGCGAAAGAAAGAGTGAAGTTTGCTAAACAGGCTTCAACTCATTGCCTTTTCCATTCATCCATATGGGTATATATATACACAAAAGTACATGAATTGTCAACTATTAATCAGTCCTATGCATTGAACATTATGATACATTGAATGTCTATGCATGGGAAAGGTGAGTGGTATAGGATACGAAGAGGCACAAACTTAAAAGTTAACAGAAAGTCGTCACAAAATAGAAAGGATAGAAGCATGAACCATTGCCCAGTTGAGGTTAGAGCATCTCCAATGGTGCACTCGTAGGTGTTTTTAACCTTTGGTAAATAGGTGTTTTTAACCTGTAGATCAGGAATGTGGATGATATGTAACCTATAACTCTATTAGTAGGTAAAATGATATGAGATAAATTTTTGAGGTTATTACCCCGGAAAAAATACGCCTCAAGCCGTCCATGTGGGCGTCGGGTTCCTAGGACACGTGGGCAAGTGAGTACGTACACGTGGACAAGCGCAAATACGGAGGATTAAGGACGTCCCCTAACACACGCACTCGGGTACGCGGCCAGCGACAGCCACAGGCAGGCAGGCTTGGCGGCAGGCATCCGGCTGCGTGCACCAGCAGGCAGCTGCAGGGAGCCCGTGTACGTACGAGCAAGCACGCACATGCGCGGGCAGGCCATCTGCGGACGGGATCGCATCTTGTCGTCTATCTTTGGTCCCGAGCGGGTTCGAGTACAATTAACGTCCTCGCATGCAATTGTCCTCGCATGTTATCATGCACAACTTGGGAAGCTCAGCACACCAGGGCACAGGAGGAGAACACTGTCGCGTGAGAACTCTGTCGCATGGGCAGATCCAATTAACTTATGGGCCCCGACCCACGGGATATTTTCGGGCATTTCGGAATATTCCTATACGAAAGCGAGAGGCGATACCATAATTTTATAAGTGCCCCCCTCCTTTATAAATAGAGCTCTTAACTCTATTATTCTATATGTTTTTTGACTGAAAACTCTCTGACTCAAACGTTCTATCTTCCATCTTATGCAGTAAAGTCTAACTTATATTCTCAAGGTACAAACATTGGGTCGCTCTAACAAGAGGGGTGTTACGTGTGCAGATGACATTTGGAACGTGTCCACGTCATCGACTCCAGAAAGTGATGATAACAAAAGACTTTAATAAATTTTTGAAGAATTGAGAATTTTTATAAATTTTGGTATAATTATAAAAGTATTGTGTAATAATAACTTCAAGAAATAGAGGATATACTATTTAAAACTCTAAATATCGGGTGTATTATACATACACTTAAAAAATCATTAGGTAATTTTTTTTTTTTTTTTTGCTGGAAAAAAGAGGTGAGCCGGGGTATTAAACCCGTTGTGGCTGACGTGCAACTACGCTCCCACCCCGCTGAGAAATGTTCCGTTCGTCATAACTCAGTCAGTCAAAGAGGTTGGACAGGCCCCGGAGAGCCCGTTCCCACCCCTTTTTGATGGTGTGTCTTGGTCACTGCAGCCCCACAAATGCACTAGTAGCAGGCCTGCATACCCAATCTAGAGATTAGGTAAAATCCAAACCTTACCCCACACCTGGGCGAGTTCCTTCAAGAGGATCACAAGGGGGGTTTCACCCCAGTAAAAAGATTCGAACTCGAAACCTCCTAGCAGCGACAGGAGAACCATATCAATAGACCACCGCATTTGTGGTAAAAAATCATTATATAATATTATCACAATTCACATTCCTAATTTTCATCGACACTCCAAAAGTTATTACATAATACTCTCATATCCCACAACATATTTTTTACACCATTGGAGATCCTCTTAATGGAAGGAATGTATCATTTCAATGATTTCATCATTGCAATAGACCAAAAGGGTATCATATTTTATTAACAATTAACAAATCATCATCAAAATAAAGTGAATCTTCAACACATAAAACCCCAAAACAAATGCTTAACTAACAATTTGAAGAATCGAAAACTCAAAAAAATAAAAAATAAAAACAATAAAGGTATGGGACGTAATAATTGAGAACTGAGAAGAGGTGTCACCTGATTCGCGCCAGGATGACTGAACCCATCTGAGAATTTCTCAGATACCCATATTCTCCCAGCATTTCTGCAGCTACCCACCGCCACCCTGCCTAGAAATCCAAAAGCAAATTTTGAAAAAAATCACCTTAGTTAATTCGATCGAATTAGTATATAAATTTATATAATATAATACTTCATTTAGAGCTCACATGGAGAAATCGGGTCGGAATTGAATTTGAATCCGACAGAGCTTGAGTCTGCGAATATGATTCGATTGAGCCGACTGATCAAATTAGTAACAAAATAAAAAGAAATTATTCAAGAGATTGCAGGCGGGTCGGGGCTGACCACATGAGGAGAGGCGGCAATTCCGTGGGGAAACGGGTGGGTAGAAGCTCAATCTGGAGCTTCTGCAAAATGGATTTCCAGAAATCCGATTCTGTTGGAATTGAGAGCGGTGGTGGGGTTGCAGACTCAGACTCGTACTTAGAATCATCTCTCTTTTTTTGAGAAACAGAAAAAGTCAACTTGCAGGCACAAACCTCATCTTCATAATTCGTTAGAGCATCCGTATTTCTTAGTCAAAATCACTAGCTTTGGCTAAATTAAAGTGGGATTTGACAAAAATGAAATTTTAATTTAGTTAATTAAAATAGGGAGCTTTATTTTGTGACATCTTAAAAAATGGATGATTAAAATAGAAAAAATAAATTTTATGGTTTAATTTAATAAAAAAAACTTGATGATGTTTATATCTTAGAGCATGTGCATTCATGCATCGATTCATCTATCTTACTCCTACTTTTATCAT
>JAOWBR010164979.1:0-11904 GCA_028571145.1 Dionaea muscipula
TTGGGTCTGACATCCTAGGCTTGCGTGGCACGTGGGCGACCCCCACGGGTCACGTGCCGGTCCGCCCGAGAGGGGGGAGTGACAAGACGGGCCTAAACACGCATGCAGAAGGAAGCACGGCCGTGCCCGAGAGGCACGGCTAACACGGCAAAGCCGTGTGCACCACGACAGTGAAACTTCATGGGAAACTGCACTAAGCACAGCCGTGTCAGGATAAACACGACCATGTCACGCGATTTACAAAACTGGGAAAAAGGCCGAACACGGCCGTGTTCACCAGGAACACGGGCGTGTTGAGCCCAGGCCGCAACTGCTGAAGAAAAAACGCGACAGAAAATTGTCCGACTCGATCACGATCCAACCAAAATGACCCAAACTCCTTCTAAGACATGCCAAGGTCCTAAACCCGCTACTCTAACGCATGTAAACCAAACAACGAATAACGACAGAAAGAAAACGGTGCAAACCTCACCTTAAACGAGAGCCGAAGCAAAACCGATGAACACGACGCACCGCGCACACGCCGCTGCAACGAAGACCTCTCTGGTTACCGATCATCAAGACAACGAGATCAAGTTACCATCTTCATCCAAGAATAAGAAAAGAAAGAGAAACGGCAACCATAAACCCTTACTGGCGAAAGATGATAAAACTGACACCGACCAAAACCCAAAGACGCTGGCCACTGCCTCCTCTTCTCCTCCCTGCCACCAGCCGGAAGCCGCCGCCATCGAGCCCTCTTCCCGCTGCCTGCTGTTGTCGTCCAAGGAAGGAGAAAGAGAGATGAAGGAGAGGGAGATAAGATATGAATGTGGGGGAATGGAAAAAGAAAAGTAACGTGTGAGAGCAGAGAATAATTGTAACTGCCGAATGGGATATCAAGAGGTTTTTCCAAAAATAACTCCCCAAATTAAGGGAGGGCAAATCGGTCAAAATCCCGTCAATTTAAAATGATCAAAAGGGTAATCGTCAAAAGAATAAAATACATGCTACGAAGATTCGAACTCGAGACCTCTCAAATGAATCCTTCAATCCCATCACCGCTTTCACCCGAATGGATTAAGGTGGAAGTCTTGAAAAGAAAATGGTCCGATAAAAAAAAAACGAAGCAGAAGGTCTCACATCCTTCTAAATAATATTAAAAAACCACGAAATAAAAATACATAATATTAATCGAAAAGAAATACCAAGGTGTAACACATGACCTCAGAAAAATACCAACTACGACACGGTCTGAATCCCAGGAATAATAAATATCATTATTAAAATAAAAATAATGATATTAATAATAATAATGACAATAAAAATGAATAACAACATCAATAATAGTAAATAATATTAATAAATATCGATAAAAATAATATCGATCATAATAATTGAATAAATAAATAATATTAAAATAAATTTAAGAATTAACTGAATATAATAAATAATAATAAACGACAACTAAATGATAACAAGTTCCGAAGGGACGGGTTATCACAAAAAAGTCATGGCTAACTTTGACCATTACTTTAGGCAATATCACATGTAGAAGTTAAGCACCTAAAGGTCATAATCACCTTTTCCAAAATGGAAAAAGGTTTCCCTCACTTTCTCTTTTCTATTCTTGCAAGAAACCCTTTTAGCATAAATGGGAAAACTTGGGGAAGTGTTTAATGAAACACTTTTTGGGCTATGAGTGGCTGAAGCAGGGCTAAAAGAATTCAGGCTCAAGCTTAGTCAAAAATCAGAATTTCATTTCCCGCTAAAATAAAATCTAAACCCGCGCCTAACAGTCTCTCTTAATGGAGCAGTCCCTAAGACCTGAAACTGTGACTGGTTGGATTTTAAAACTAATGGGACGTGTGTGTGTGTGTGTGTGTGTGTGTGTTATTCCATCCAAATCAGAGTATGAGCACATGAGTTTAGCCTTGCAAACCTTGTCAATGGTATTCATGTGACATCTCATGGTCTTCTTAATTTTTCCTTTGATTGCATTCTTCATTTTGCTTCTTTTGCTTATGATAACCTGTCACACATGAATGCTTTGCTAACTCATTAATATATTGTGCATTCATTTATTTGTTATTCATCAAAACATACTGCGTGGGTCAACAATTTCCCCCTTTTTGATGATGACAAACAAATGATGCATGTGCATGATAAATCACAGTGTATGTGCATGATTGAACTAAATATCAACACACAAGCATGTCATGTGAAAATAGGTCATTCCCCCTTAAATAAACTTCCCCCTGAAGTGGTTCCCCCTGTAGTGATGCATCGGTTATGATCAGTTTATAGTTCAGGCCAACGGAGTCAGTTCCTTCAAGCAGAGAGTCAACTAAACAGAGATAGACACTTCCCCCTTAAGCTCTTCCCCCTGAACTGTACAAATCATGATTTCTCTTAAAATGATGCATTAGAAAAAATCAGGGCAACAATCAGAAATGATTAACGCACAATTCAGGTCTATGGAGTCGTTCCTGCAAGCAGATATTCAATCAAACAAATATAAACATAATCCACATTAAGCATTGATTGAAATCAATCATCCAAGACAAGAGAGACTCCACCAGATATCTGGGATGAGCTGGTGCCACCAACTTCTTACTAAATATGCAAAGACACATGCATCTATCTCTTCCCCCTTTTGGTATTATCAAAAAAGAATGAATACGTATAAAAGGATGGTAAGAGCATAGCAATCAGTGTAACCATGGTAGGAAATGCAATGATCACATAAAAATGTCAGTTCAACATGTGCAGCAGAGGCATAAGGTCAAAAGACATTCAACAGAGGTTTAAGCAACAAAAGAGTAAGTGTCTGAGGAGTGAGTCTCATGAATGAAATGATAGGAGGACAAGTCGGATAAGGAGGGACATAGTGGTGATGGAATCTGGGTATGGTGCAGCTGTGTGAAGTCATACTGCAGTGGAGTGCTGGTATCTTGTGCTTGAGTTGCAACAGCCAAAATTCCCTTATTGTCAGCTGAGTATCCCTCGAAGGAGTCAGTTCCTTCAATAATGACTGGAATCGGTTGGTTTTCCTCACCCTCATGCTATCAGTAACTACAAGTGTGACAAAGAAGCATTGAAATTCAAAGACCATAGGGCAGATCATGGTCATGGGTGTAAATCACATGAGCCATGTCCCTAATCATCAATTTTGGCAAGCTAAGCCTCTTCATTAAAATCAATGCTCCAAGCAAGTGGAGTCTAAACAATTACATCATCTTCGCCAACTTCATTGTTTTTTCTAGACCAAGGGAGGACATTCTTAATTACCAACATATACATCATCTTGGCCAGTGGTCCGGTCTCATTTCCTTTAACTCCTCTTGGCAGCTCCAAGGATTCAATTCCATTAAGCCTTTGTGTAGTAATCAAAGGAATACAAAGTTTGGAATCTGATCAATCATCTTTAAAACCCTCTGCTTAGAAACCTTGGAATAGCCCATAAGGACTTTGCATCAATTGCAATCTCCACTCCATTCATCTTTTCTCTCTATAAATCCAATCTCTAAATTTTCATAGAACTTCTTCACTGCCTTGGGACACATTTACTCCTTATTCTTAAACAATCTTATCCATCCTTGTGCATCCAAAATATCGTTAATTTTCTCCATTTGTTTCTTTTGATTTATGTTCCCTCTATAATTAAGCTCTTCTCTCCTTTATCAACAAGCTTTAAAATATCTTTAACTTCACTCTCTTCCTCTAAATCCAAAAAAAAATCAACATCCTCCTCCTCCTCCTCATCCTCTTCCTTTAAGCTCTTTTCAAGAAAATCAGATTCATCTCCACTTTCAATCTTTGAAATCTCCCTTTCCTTTCCTTTCTTCTCCTTGCGTTTTCTTTCCTTCATATTTCTTCTAATTCTCCATTTCCTTTTCTGCTCACAGAGGAGTCAGTTCCTTTCTTCCCTGTATCAGCTTTGGACTTGCATTTCTTCTTTTTAGCAACTTCAGCCACCTGTTCTTCTTTCACAACAGCACTTCTTGATTTCTTTTTAACATTTTCTTTTCCAGGTTCTTGTACCTCTTTCTCCTTCTTTCCTTGTGTTTTTGCTAGAAAGGGGGTTGACTCTATCTCCCTTCCTCTGAACTTTGGAATTGCTTTAGACTTCTCTCATATCATTCTCAACATTCTCTCTTTCCTTACTTTCAGCAAGTGCTTCCTCTGATCTTGGGATTTCTCGTTTCCTCTAAGGCCTTCTTGGTTTGAATGTAGGTTCAACCCTTTCTTCTCCCACCACTTCAACATCATCACCTTCTTCACTCATAGATTTTCTTCTTCCTTTTACTTGTAGGGATCAAAAGGTTTCTCCATTGATGAGTTTGGTGTAAGGTTTTAGATTTGGGTCAGGGTAAAGTTGGAGAAATGAAGTTGGTTCTTGTGATGCATGCACTTTGGGTTTCAAGGAAGACATAGGCATGTATTTTGGACAAAAAAGTGTCAGAAAAAGCATACTTTCATAAATGAGGAATTTAGGCGCGCTTGTTGGGTAAAACCGATCAGAGTAGTTTTAAGGAGTTAGTTCCAATAGCAAGAATGTGATAGAGGACAAAATATGTCGAAGTAGATCAAATGTGAATATCAAGAGATTGCACTTATTTGAACTGAAGTTTAATGCTCACATAAACATGTCCAATTGTCATACACACATGCCATACTCACAAACCATCAATTATGTAAATCACTACAACAAAATCTACCTTTGCCGACACCCATACGACGACAAAAAATAATTTTGTCGGCAAAAGTGCACCTTCGCCGACAAAAAAAATAATTTTCATCGGCAAAGGTGCTCTTTTGCTGACAAAATTATTTTTTATCGCCGTATGGGTGTCGGCGAAGGTGGATTTTGTTGTAGTGAATCATCCAAGAATCAAATGCCATATAAGGTCAAGCAAAGAGCATAGTATCAAGCAAATTTTAAGAAACCATACTCAAGCCTCAAATGTTAAAATCTTTCTTTGCTCAATAGTTTTGTGAATATATCAGCAAGTTGATTCTCTATCATGCAGAAATCAAATTTTGTGTCCCCTTATTTAACTTGATCTATCAGAGAATGATGTCTCACATCAATATGCATGCAATTGGAATGATGCATAAGATTCTTAGACAAGAAAATAGCACACCACATTGTTACACATAATGGATATGCAATCAAGATTAATCATGAGGTCCCTAAGATGATGCTTTTGAAATTCGCTTCTTAGACGCCCACGATACAAAACATGATCCAAGGAAGTGACACATACCAGAGGGGCTTTTCCTATCCATGAGACATCATGCGCAATCTTGATCATCTCTTTCTAACTTACAAGTTGGTGACATAAGGGTGTCTTGTGCCTTGGCTTCATTTAGCTCCTACTTCTTCAGCTAGTCCTTGATGTGCTTCCCTTCAATAATCTTGTAATATCACCACTGATGTTGTCCAATGAGTGTGATAACTCTATTTTTAACTTCGTGCTTGAAGGGGTTGGTTCCTTTGTGCTGTCTGCAGTGCAGAATTGCTGACACCGTTAGGCTATTCACTGGTCCCCTTATTTTCTTCATCAGTGAGTTCCTGATCTTCCTCCAAGTTGTTTTTCTCATGGTTTCCAATTTCTCCAGCCTGTTCAATTTCCACGTCTGAATTATTCATGAAGGGGTCAGCTCCTTTGTTAAGTCCCAACTCGAGATCATTTTCTTGCACATTCATCAAAACATTAGATTCATCAACCAAAACATAAATACTCTTCTTCATACACATAGTTCTTTTGATGTAAACTTTATAAGCTTTTACTATGTGTGGAATCACCCAAAAAGATAGCTTCATGACTTCGTGGGTTAAATATTTCAAGATTATCCTTTTCATTGTTGAGCACAAAACTCTTATATCCAAAAGTTCTCAAATCATTTAGATTTGGTTTCCTTTTCTTAATAAGATCATATGGTGTTTTGTTCAACAATGGCATGATGAGCGCATGAATTAAAATGTAACAAGCCGTATTCAAAGCTTGAGCACAAAAGCTTCTGGAGAGTCCACTTGTCCAACAGCATTGTTCCGGTCCTCTCATCAAGGGATCGATTCTTTCGTTCTACAACACCACTTTGTTGTGAACTTTGTGGAGCTGAGAGGTTGAGGTCTATGCCGTGAGTCCTGTAAAAAATAAAAAGACCTATGATTCTCAAATTCTTTTCCATGATCACTTCTGATGGCATTCAATGTGTAATTTGTTTTTGAATTCTTATGGCAACACTCTTAAACTCTTTAAAAGTCTCCTCTTTAGATCTCAAGAAAAGTGTTCATGTAAATCGAGAGAAATTATCATTGATGACAAACACATACCTTACTCATCCTCTACTTCTTTCTCTTGTTGGCCCGTACAAGTCCATAAGAATGAGTTACAGAGGTAAGGTTGTACTTACAATTTTCTTGGTCTTGAAAGAGGATCTTTCATGCTTCTTGGCACATACTTCACACAAACTAGAGTTTTTATACATCACATTTGTTAATCCATGAACAAACTCTTGTTTGTTCAGTTTGTATATCAAAGTAAAGGTAGCATGTCCAAGTCTTCTAAACCACAAAAATACATCATTTTCAAGAACACTCAAACAAGTAAGGTTATCACATGAAATCTTATTCAATTCAACCTTGTACACATTGTTTATCCTTTTGCCAGTGAGAATCATAGTGTGGGTATTCTTGCCAATAATCTCACATTTTTCAGAATCAAATATCACATTGTTTCCTTTGTCACATAGCTGGAAGAACTTAATAAATTATGTTTCAATCCGTCCACAAGCAAAAATAATTTCAATTGACCACATAAGTAGTTTTCCAACTTTACCAATACCAATGATACTTCCCTTCTTGTTGTCCCCGAACGTCACGGTACCTCCTCTCCGGGCTGAAAGTGTGAGAAATATATATATGGATCACCTGTCATATGCCTCGAGTAACCACTATTAAGAAACCAAAATTTGTCATGTGGGTTGATCAATCTCACTTCAGCCTGCATAGAAATGAGTCGGTTCCTTTTCCTAGGGACCCAAACTTGTTTGGCCCCTTTGATGTTAACAATCGATGAACTGGAGACAGGAACATTCTTTGAAGTTGATGCATCATCAGATTTGACAGAAATGTATTACTTGTTTTTCATGGATGTTGTCAAGTTCTTCATGCAATATTCATGAGTGTTACCCTTTGTACCACAAGATGCACAAATTATAAGTGGGGGCATGTTGATGTATTTGCTCTTCTCAACTTTCTCTTGCTTATAATACCCCGACCCTTGACGGTTTGAGTGGGTTTCTTGCATATTAATAAAGTTCTCCATCATTCCATGACTTCTAATAAGTTTATCTTTCTCATCACATGTCTCACTTTCTTTTTTCATTTTTCTCAACTTCTTCTCTAAGGCCTCATCCTTTGCATGTGCAGCTTTCAGAGATTTTTGTAAGCCTAGTGAGTATGTACTAGTACTAACAGCATTGCTACACTTTGCCTTTTTCATAAATTTCACAAGTTTTTTTCTTGCTCAGCTGATTCCTAAGAGTTGCAATAGATTCTTCAAAATTCTAAATTTTGTCATTCAATTTCCTCACATGAATGTCTCTACTTATATTGTTTCCTAGCTCTACAAAGTCAGTTTCAGGCTCTAGCAATAGGTTTTGCAAATATCCTTTTCTAGTTAACAAGATATCATTGTCATTAATCATCTCATTGTAGTATAATAAAGCTCAGGGAGACGTTATTCCCTTAAGCTGTGACGACAGACCCCTGAAGACTCGATGGAGGCAGCAGTATATGGTGGCGATGGTTAAGCATTCTGAGCATACCAAGATGATTCCATGACGCCCTAGCACACCAATCGTTTTCTTACATCCTTTGGATCATTTCCATGCTTTCACTTTATTTATTGGAACTCAATCTTGGGAGATAATTGCAGCCGGCGCCATGGCGTTAACTGGCCTATCATCGCCACAGCTATTCCAGCTGAGCCTGACGCCCCACCCTTCTAAAGGCGGTGCCATAGGTATGACCAACGCCTCCAGCCTTCTCCTTCCCACATGCCAACATGGATTCTGTTGAGCTAATTGGAGAGAGGGTGTCAGAATAATACAACTGAATTTGGATTATTCCTGGTCCCCTCTTGACACTTGGCAATCATATGAATTATTGTAATTTTCTTTTATTACCGATATTCAGCCTATATAAGGCTTGATATTGTAATTGTAAAGGAATCATCGATGAATTGAATTGAGGTTTAACCTAAAGTCTGAAATTCTCCATTTGTCTATCTTCTTCCCCTTGTCTGCTCCTCAACCCCAACTCACTTTCACTTTCTTCCAACTCTAAACTCACCTCCCTTCGTCTGATTTCTCAAATCTCCTTCACTTCTTCCTCAATCTAAACTCTGTCAATCTCTCATCTCCCATTCACCAGAGCATCTCGAGCTCATATCGGTTACGATTCACTGTTTCATTGCCGCTTTATACTACACTGGAATCAGAGCTTAGTTCTCACTCGTCTGTATAACAAGGGTGGAGACACGGACTGGACCCAAGGGAAACTCAGATGATGTTGATTCCACTGCCATTCTCACCGTGGTTCCAGAAATGGACCCGATGCAGAAGATGATGATGATGATGATGGAGATGCAGAGGCAGATGCTCGCGTCAATGGAGGCCCGAGAGCAGAGAGAAGAGGTCAGAGAGATGAATTTCGTCGAAGTTCTCGACAAGATTTCTTCCCGATTGGACCGACATGAGGTATCGAATCCCATTTCCCCTGCTGCTGTTGATGATACCCATAGCCCTGTGGTTGATTTGAATCCAGTTGCATCAATGAGTATCTATACCCAAAACCCACAATCCCTATCCTCTGTTTCGGATAAAGGGAAGATCCATATAAACCCAAACCCTGCTCCCCAAGCTTCAATACACCAATTTGGAACTTTCCAGATTATTCCACCACGGGAGCCAACCCCACAGTTCCCATAAAAATCACAATACCCACCTCTATTGATAAACCCCCATAAACCCCTTCAATCACCACACCAAGCTTCATCTTCCCAACTACCACCACTGACACCACCACATTACCCACCATATACCTCACCTTACAATCCCATTGAACTTCCTCCACAACAACGCCAAACACGAATTGACCCTCCGCCACAACAGCACCATTACCACTTACCGAAACTGAACTTCCCGTCATTTGATGGCGCTGAAATAAGAAGTTGGATAAGGAGAGCAGAGAGGTACTATAGTATTGTGGGAGTGGAGGAGTGGCAAAAGGTGGAAATGGTGACAATGTATCTTACTGGCAAGGCCAAGGTTTGGCTTTATGACGCCATGGCGAGAGATGGGCTGAGAACTTGGGAAGAGTTCAAGGAAGCGGTGGCGATGAGATTTGGTGGCGATGGTCACAAAGATGTGATGGAGGAATTTAACCAATTGATTCAAAGAGGAAGAGTAGAAGAGTATGTTGAAAAGTTTGAGGAAGGAAGGTATGAGTTGCTGCAAGTATATCCTCATCAACCCGAGGAGTACTTTATTTCTAGTTTCATTGGTGGCTTGAAGGAGGAAATCAAGGCGGTGGTGAAAATGTTCAAGCCCAGGACACTTCCTAAGGTATTCCAGCAAGCTAAGTTGCAGGAGATGGCGGTAGACTCCATGGTGAGGAGATCCAAGCCAACCTTCGCCCCTAACCTCTTCACCAGCAAACCCATCGCCACAACCACTTCAAACCCCGCCACAAGACCAAATACCACCCAAAGCCCAAACACATACCAACCAAAATCCTATTACCCGACCAACTTTTCCTATTATGACCTGAGGGCCTAGGGAAGATGTTTTAAGTGTAAGGAGAAGTACACCCCTGGCCACCGCTGCAATCTTAAGTTGCTGAACATGGAAGGCGACGAAATAGAACAGGGCGATGAGATGGAGGTTGAAGAAGAGGAAGAAGTGTATGAAGATTCCCATGGCGACGACCATGGTGAAACCCCTAAAGAAGAAGAGATACCAACTCGGGCGCTTTCTAGCCTGACACCTCAGCATGCCTTGAAGGTGAGAGGTATGGCGGGAGGAAGAGAGCTGATTATTTTAGTGGACAGCGACGCCACCTCTAGTTTCATTGACGCCACAGTAGTCCAAGAGGCTGAGCGCTCTGTGATGGACACCAATCCACTAAAGGTGACGGTAGCTAATGGAGACAGTATAACCAGCCATGCCAAGTGCCCTAATTTCTCATAGACAATGAACGGGAAACCCTTCCAAGCTGACCTCAAAATCCTTGACCTAGGCACTTGTGATTTGGTGCTAGGATTGAACTGGATGAAGGAGTACAACCCAATAACCATTGACCTCAACGAGTTTAAGATTACCTTCATGAAAGATGGCAAACAATGTGAGTTAAAGGGAATAAAAAAGAGGTCGGGCCAACTTGTGATAACCCGTTCCGGTTTATTTAAATTTAAGTTAATTTAGGCTATAAAGCTTAGCCCGGTCGGCTTTTATTTTATTTGGGTTCGTTTCACATCAAGACTTCTTTCTAGCCCAGCTGGCTAGGGGAGGCGGATGAGGGTTGCGGAGTTTAAGTTGAGAGGTCGCGGGTTCTAAACCCGGCGACTACGTTTTGGTTTCCCTTTCTTCTTTTAATTTTATGAGGAGGAGGTTAAGTTCCCTTTTTTTCCCTCATGTGATTAGGAGATTGATTTGGAAAACTAAATTCTAAAACTCCCGTATCTCATTCCCTTCTTTCCTTTTAGTTTCTTTTCTTGCTCCCTCTCTCACGCCACTTTCATCTCCCCTTTCCCCTTGGTTTCGGTAACCACAAAAGAAGGAGAAGGGCGTCATCTTGGCTTGACATGCGGCGGAGATTTCGTTGCGTCTTCATCACGCGGGTGAGTTATTTTTCCGTTCTTTTTCCCCTTTTTGCGATTTTGGCCATGGAGGGATTGGGAGATGATTTTGATTCTCCTCTGTATTTTGTGATGGTTATTGGGCAGCATAGACAGTGGGGAGCGTGGCGGGTTGGGCTCGTCGTCGTGATTTTTGCCTCTTTTCGATTAAGGTTAGTTTTTCTTCGTTTTTGCCCTAACTCGATGTTTGACGTGAATTGGTCTGTATGGGGCTGTGATGGGGCTTTGATTGATTCTGTTGGATGATTTGGATGTTGTTTATTGTGGGTTTTTGATCGGTTTCACATCCCGATGGTCCACAGTTTTGTTTTTGTCGTTTTGTCGTTTTTAGGGCGATTTGTGATTCATGTAGGTTTGAGCACGTTTTTGGCATGATCACTAGGTTGTATAGACTTGGTTTGATGTTGTTTTGCTGCTTTTGTCTGCCTGAGAGTCGTGGTTTTGGCTTGGTTACGTTTTATGCAACTTTTGCAGGTTGTAGATTCGGGCTTCTGCATTTAGGGATCGTTACGGTCGTAATGTCCCATGCATTACGGTTGTAATGTCCCCTGCATTACGGTCGTAACGTTCCCAAATTGTAGGTTCTGGGTTTAGCATACGGGGGAGTAATACGGGCGTAACTCCTCTGGAGTTACGGTCGTATCGAGGGCCGTTACGGCCGTAATGACTCCATTACGACCGTAATGTGCCTTTTTTTTACTGTTCACCGATTCTGTTCGTCCTGTTTGAGTTTCCGATGCATGCTAGGACTCCTAGGTTGCGTGTTTAGCATGATTAGCATTGTGTATAGGATGTTTTGGCTTGGTTAGTGAGGTTGCTTCCATGTGGTTTATGTGTAGGCGATGACGTGATTTTGTACTACTTTCACTAGGCTTGGTGATTTTCTTTGCCGTGTGGATTAGCTTTTATCCAGGTGAGGGGTGTACACATTTCCCTCCATTCTTCTTCTTCTTCTTTTCTTGAGCCATATACTCTCTTTCTTGCTTTTCCTCAC
>JAOWBR010164990.1:0-11904 GCA_028571145.1 Dionaea muscipula
CTCTTCTTCCATCCTCTCTCACACATGGTTGTCCACTTGGACAAAATGTTTTTAAAATTCAAACTACTTAGATATAGATTAAAGATTAATAACTATAAAAATTAAATTAACTATAAAATCGTTAATACGTCATTGTTTGACCATTTTGGATAATCTCAGGACTCTCATCCTCCTCCTGCTGCACGAAAAAGCACGCAATATCGCGAAAAGCAGAGAGTAAAGGCCAAAATTACCCATCACCGCCACTGGAAAAATGGCAGACAACGATTAGTCAAACAAAATCACGGCCGCGTCCCCTGGAAATCTCTCTCCGCCGCCGATCTCACATTCCTCCGCCGCCCTACGCCTCTCTCTCTCTCTTCTGCCCCGATGAACAGGACGAAAGCGAAGGTGGCCTTAACGACGCCACACGTCACTCTGGAGCACAAAAGGTCACATTCCTTCCCCTACTTCCACACTCTCACTGTTTGAACCTCATCCCCTCTTTCTCTCTGTTTCCGCCATTTCCATCTCCATCTCTCTTTCTCTTCTCCAGTAAGTTGAATTCGGCGAAATTTAAGTCGATTACAGTGGAAATCAACCCGATCTGTTATTTGCAAGCTGGCATTGATCGATTTCTCATTTGCTTGATTCGCTGCACTTTCGGTTTCTTCTTTGGTTGATTTGTGTAATTAGGCCCGTTTTCTCTTGTCGTTGGTTCTGTTTTTTTTAGTCAATGCGGTGGCGCGTGTCAACTCGTGTACAGTGTTTGCCGTTTTGACCGGAGTTTGCAGCAATTGTAGTTATATTGTGGTGAATTTGTGCGCGCGCGCGCTTCAGTGCGTGTGGTGAGCGATATGAGCTGTGTGGTTGAGAGTTCGGATTTCTCAGTTGTGCTTTTGTATTGGATGTATCTCGATCACCTAATGCTGTCAATTGCGATGAGCTTTTGATTGTTTTGTTATAGTTGTTTCACTGCTGATTGCCTAACCTTTCACAATGAAAGGACAACGGTGAAGAAACCAGTTTGGATAAAGAAAATTTAACTTATTTTGCTTCCTTGTAGGTGAGATCGATATACTCGGATCAAAAAATAAAAATAAAAATTGTTTCTTGTAATTTTTTTTTGTCTGGGTCAAGTTGCTTTGGACTCTTGAACTTGGAGTAACAATAAAGGTATAACAAATCTCACTTTTCGATGAGCTTTTGTTATATCCAAATCGAATTGATTTGTTGTTACATATGACCAATTCACTTTCAAATATATATAAATCCCCTCTAGCGGTATCCAGTGCCAATGAATTACACAAGAAATTGCATTAGATGATGCTTTACATTTTTTTCAATGTATAGCAACTTTCATGGATGAACATAGTGGATTCTGCCTTGTTCTACAGAACCAACACTTAAGGCCTTCCAGGGAAATCACAAATTCTGAAATTCCTCATAGAAGCTGCCATGTATAGTTGGTAGTCATTCAAAAGTTATGTTGTTGACAAGTGTAAAGTTGTGTATTTGATTGATGGAAAATGAATCTCTGCAGGGATGCTTATGGATTTCCAGTGAGACCTCAGCATGCACAAAGATACCGTGAGTATGCAAATATCTACAAGGTACATGCATACTTTCTGCTTCCCATTGTAAAGTTCAATGTGAAAGGAAGCGGAGAGGTGTTCAAACAGTTGAACTTTTGTTTTCCTCGTTCTTTAAACCTCCATCCCTCATTCAATGAGTTTTTCTTGAATAATTTGCAAGTGCACAGGAGAAACTAGTCAGAGTAGAAATTTGGAAAAGGGGGAACAAAGACTTCTCGCATGCTCAGTTGGAACTTTCTCCATTGGTTGCAAAGACATTATTGATATATTTCTTTTCGTGAGAGGAGAAGGACCTTGAGTTAATAGTCTCGATGCATGGCCAAATTTTGTCTTTTTATAATGGCAAGAAATGCGCTTTGGTAATTGTTGAAGTATAAGAACCATTTACCAGGCCTCATACAAAAGCTTGAACTTTTGGTAGAGTTGGTTCCTTGAGAGTAATATTTAACTTAGTCCATGGCTGTGTTAATATTTGTTGACATGTCAGCAAAGCTAATAAGGCCCTGCCAAGATTAATTTGGATTCGACTGGGTGGTTCTTGGGATTTATTTACTAACACATGGTAGAATCTTATGAACAATTAATGTGGGTTGATTTTTTGTTCCTGTCTTCTTTTGAAAGCTGTGCCAAGGAAAGAAATCATTTTGTGAGATGGATTTCTCATTTCATCTAACATCCCCTTTTCAGGAGGAAGAGGAGGAAAGATCAGATAGATGGAAAATGTTCCTAGAACAGCTTTCAATCTCTGCTGAATTACAGAGTAAGGGGGTTTCTGTGAATGAGGTTCATGAGAATGAAACTAGCAGAACATCACAAGTGGGCCTTACTCAGCAACTATTGGAGGGTCATTCAGATAAAGGTGCCGATGAAGACAAAATGGATATGAGTGCACCTAATCCTCATGGTTCTATAGAGATTGTGTGTGAGAAAGCGGAGGCACCTGCAGCTGGGAAGAAAAGGATTCATAGGATTCAGATATGGTCTGATATCAGACCATCCCTTCTTCCCATAGAGAATACGATGTGTGTTCGTGTGAAGAAGAGGTGCTATGTCTCTGTGAAAGGCCAGGATAATCGATCTAGAACATCTATTTCCTCTTGTGAAGAAGCGAGGCATATTAAGGGAGTATCTGAAGAGGATTCTGAAGATGAGTTTTATGATGTGGAGAAATCAGATCCTGTACACGATGCAAATTCAGGTGACAATGTTGTGCCACCTATGACTAGTGGGATGGGTTATGCAGCCCCACTAGAAGACAATTCCCCTTGGATGGAGGAGTTGCAGGTTCTTGTTCGTGGGGGAGTGCCAATGGCCCTTAGGGGGGAGGTACAGTTTGCTATCCAGGTGATTTAATCTTTGGCTTTGTGCTGATTGAGCTTCTTATTTCCTTCACATTGGCGATTTTCAGCTCTGGCAAGCCTTTGTCGGTGTAAAAGTACGTCGGACAGAACAGTACTACCAGGAATTGCTATCTGAAGAATCCAATGCTTGTGATAACACAAAGCAAGGAGATACTGATCCTAAGGTGAACGAAGAAAATATTGCTCTGAGGGAAAAATGGAAAGGGCAGATCGAAAAGGTTGGTGGATACTGGATAGCCAGATGTTGCATTTGCTGTTTGCGTTTAGATGCTCATTGTATGCATTCTTAGGACCGGTGTGAATGCGGTTGCAGGACTTGCCACGTACATTCCCTGGTCATCCTGCTTTGGATGAGGATGGAAGAAATGCTTTAAGGCGGTTGCTTATAGCTTATGCTCGGCACAATCCAAGTGTTGGATATTGTCAGGTACATGACTTTGTAGAACTTTGCATCATGTCTTCATTTGGATTGATTTGCTGCCCTGGTGGAAAGATACTAACGTTTTCCTTAGTCTGTACTTGATGTAATAATTGACTCCGGAAAATCCCATTACATGGATGGATATACATTTCCATCACATGAAGGAAACTGTTTTCTCATTTGTTTTTCTCTTGTATAGAAGTCAATTTCCTTTCCTCTATAGTCTTTCTCTTGCTTCTCAATTCTTTTCTGATTTTGATGGTTACCGGAAGGTTTCTCTGTTTCTCAATGGTTTTTTGGAATGTCTTTTGGGTTCCAATTTGTGCAGAGCAACAGAATTTTAGGGTATAACCAATGGTCTCAAACTCAACCCCTTTTGGACTTTTCTCATGATATATTTTTTAAGGAAGTTTTGTGCGACAAGAGGGTACCTTTAAATATGTGAGATAAATTTTATCAGACTGTGACTAGATTCGCTTCGTTGTACGAGGCAGAGTGTTAGTCGATAAAAAAGAGTCACGCACAACAGATGGTGGTGACAGAGATACGTATACTAAGATGGATATGTAGTATTACTCGAAGGGAAAAAATAAAGAATGAGGAGATTCGTAGGCAAATCGGGATGACACAATGATAAGATGTGGAAGGGATGCTTGCGTTAGGGGGGTCATATGTGGCGGAGACCGCTATATGTGCCTGCTAGGAGAGCGGAATTCATTGTCTTGGAAAGTAGGAGAACAGGGGGCGGTCGAAAAAGACGTGAGATGAAGTGATTTATATGGACCTTGTCATGTTACAATTTAGCACAACAGATGATTTACACCAAACGGATTGTAAAAGGAGAATACATGTGACCAATGCCACCTAGTGTGGAGCGATTCAGATGATTTAGTTAATTAGCTAGTTAGTTAGTCTGTTAGTTAGTTAATTAATTAGTCCGATGGTTAGTGATTGAGTTATACCTTGTTTTACACTATCATATATATATCGTTACATATTGTTGTATATTGCTTTATATTATTATATATTATATTATTTTGCTCAAACCTAACATTTTGAAAAGGTGAGGATTGTGCGTATTAGGTAGCCGATAAACGTATTATATTTGTCGGATTTTCTATACATGTGTCCTTATGAATTACATGCGGCCGACCCCACTTAGTAGGATTCGGTGATAATGATGATATTTTTCGAGGAAGCTTGGTTTGATTTCTCAATCCATTTTGTTCACTTAAATGTTGATTGTGATGCTATGTAACACAAACAATTTTTTTCGCTTAAGAATTAATCAGACTTTGTTTTTTGTTTGTCTTTCAAATGGCCTTTTTTAATTCTATATCTAGGTGGTACCAGTTTCTATAATTGAAGTGATCTGTCATTTGAACAAGGTGTTTTAGGATTGTCATTGTAGCTCCTGAATTGTGATGATGCAATGGAAGATTGTAGTCAAAACTGAGATTGTGATCAATGGCCATATTTCACCTAGTGAAAAGCAGCAATGAAAAATTATATTGATTAGTTTGAAGCATTTCTTGCTAAATATTTTGATGAATCCTGCAAAATTTGTATGGCTGACATTTTGATCTTTTTCTAAAATTTGGAAGTTTTTTTTCCCATTTGCTACGATACCAATATAATACAGTGCTCCACTTGTAAAAAATCTCCACATATGTGGGGTTGCATTATATCTATTGTTGTCATAATTAAATTCTTGCTCACTACTATGCATCTCCTATGTGAAGCATCTACCAGTAAGCTTATTGGTTTCAGTATCCTGGAATTGGGCCTGGAACCCCTGCAGAACATTTTTCACTTCTGTTTTCAATCATAATTTTGAGCTACATAGAATTGAATAAATTCTTCTCTCATATCTTCAGTGTATCTGCATTTCTGCAGGCAATGAACTTCTTAGCTGGATTGTTATTGCTTCTAATGCCAGAGGAGAATGCCTTTTGGTGGGTTTAAATGAATTTCTAAAAGGCTGTTAATTGTGTATAGTTCCACGGTAGCCTGTAGCGATGATTTTACTGAGCTGGATATTAATTTCCTTTATATTCTCAGGACTTTGATGGGTATTATGGATGACTATTTTGATGGTTATTATTCTGAGGAGTTGATTGAATCACAGGTAATATGCTTCATTTTTCTTTTTTCTTTTTCCCCAGAAGATTTATGTTAGTGCTAAAAACAGATAATTCAAAGACTCAAAATCAAGAATAGGAGGGGGGAAGTGCTTTTTTAGCATTGGTTTTCAGACAATAATCCCGTGAAGTTTTGTCCCTAGGTGGACCAGCTTGTTTTTGAAGAGCTAGTTCGCGAAAGGTTTCCTAAATTGGGTTTGTATTACTTCTTGTCGTGATCTCATTGTACTTCTATTTTTCTCCTGCTGAAAATTTCCACATCTGTTGCAGTTAACCATCTGGATTACTTGGGTGTTCAAGTGGCATGGGTTACCGGACCATGGTTTCTTTCTATATTTACGAATTTGCTCCCATGGGAAAGTGGTCAGGTTCTATAGTTTATTACAAATGTGTATTATTATTTGTGTAAGATGCAACATTAGCTTTACATGCATTCTCTAATTTATTGTATGAAGTCTGACTCCTTGTTATACTAGTTTGGAAGTTCTAATAATTAATAGTCAGCATAATTCTAGTTTGCATTTTCTGTAACTTTCAGTTTTTCGAGTTTGGGATGTGCTTCTCTTTGAGGGAAACCGTGTTATGCTTTTCAGAACAGCTCTTGCATTGATGGAGTTATATGGTACTGGATAAATGACTTTTGTGAATGATATGTTTTCTTGGTATCATTGAAGAGAGAAAAATGATGAGCGTAGCTTGTAAATTGTTAGCTTATACTTAGTTTCTCTTACTTGCAGGGCCTGCATTGGTAACGACAAAGGATGCTGGTGATGCAGTCACTTTGCTGCAATCTCTTGCTGGCTCAACATTTGACAGTAGTCAACTAGTTCTAACTGCTTGTATGGGATACCAGAATGTGAATGAAGCCAGGCTACAAGAGTTAAGAGAGAAACATAGGCCAGTTGTCATAGCTGCAATTGAGGAGAGATCAAAGGTGTGTTGGAAGAATTCACAGGGTCTTGCATCTAAGCTATATAGCTTCAAGCATGACCCTCATTCCATGATCCTAGAATCTAGTGAATTGAAAATACAAAGGGCAGAGGTGAATGGGGATACAGCTCATCTAGATGGTGGACCCACTAGTCCAGATGACATCTTTGTCAGCCTGACAGGAGGGATTGATGTTGATCCTGGGTTAGATCTTCAGGAACAGGTATTCTTTCACATGTACTGTCATTTTGATGCCATTCTTTTACCCGAAGGTAGTGGAACTTCCGTCGCTTTAGACTGATTATTAATGACCATATGCTATATTCATGTTTTGTTATATACTAGCAGAAACCCGTGCCTGTGGCACGATAAGTACTATATCGTCTAAAAAAATTTAAGAATTAGACTATAATATTTTTAATTTTTATCAATAATATTTAAAAAAAAATTAAGTGATTGAAAATAAGAGAAAATGAGGAGAGATGAGAGAGGAGAGAGTGGGAATGAGAAGATAGAGGAGAGATGGATGATTTGACATGTATATTAGAGAGGAGTTGTATGAAGATTCAAAATCTTCACACAATGAAATATATATGTGACATACAAACTGCTAAAGTAGAGACATGCAGTTGATCTTTGTGCTAATTTGCTAGCGCTGCTGTGTCCTTAAGTTCTACATCAATCACACTAGGCATATTTTAGGCTGATGAAGATATGAGGTGTATCTTGCTTTTGTTTGATGAAGGGATTCTTCAAAATATCTGTTGATACAATTGTTAGGAATGCAATCAATCTAAGGTATTCTGCTAAGGCTCCTCTTGTGCTATGGAGAGGTTTGTTAACTAACATGAAATGACTAAGCCTAGGTTCATTTAGTGATTTTGTCTCGTTCTGATGGAATTTTGTCCATAATCATGGTGTTTATCTTCGTCATAACTCATGAAGTTGATGAGAAATTATTTTGGCTAACTGATGTTCTTTGTCCAAGGCGGTGTTGAATCAGTTGCATCTGGACCTTGTACATGTTTGTTATAACACATTTAAGTGTTTCAGGTCATGTGGCTGAAGGTTGAATTATGCAAATTATTGGAGGAAAAAAGATCCGCTGAGCTGAGGTGATATATTTTGCACCATATATTAGACAAGTTGTCAAATGTATTATAGATAATTTGCTACTTAGTATTGATGATGGCACAACCATTATGTTTAAGAGTTTAGTTCTTTCTTTTGCCTCGTCAAATTCAACTTTGTTTTCCTTTCATTTGGATGCCCTTAAAGGTCGTTCACTACATAGATGGTGCTGTTTTTTCTTTGGAATATATTTGCAAGGTTCGAATAATCCATTAATGCTGTTTTCTTTGACACAGTGCAATATTTAAGTGTGTTCCGTATTCAAATCTCTGCCAATTTTTTGATAAATGTTTATTTCTCAGACTATGCCCTGATTAGTTTGGGCTTGCTGTTAATAAAAAGAGAAAAGGGTTTGTTTACTTCGTATTTTTGATTGAGAGAAGAGAAGGGAACATGTTTGATTAGTTTTATCATGTTGGCATGGGATGGTAGTAAGGGATTTGTTATGAACTTGATAAATATGGCTGAAAATTTATTTACCTATAATTTGAATACAATATAATCAAATGATCGCAATTTAATGTTTTTGTGAATCTGCCACTGGGACACTTGGCATTTTCGTGCTTTTCCTTCAAGGTTGCCATTCTATTTTTAGCAGATGTGCCATGCAGCTGCTGTTATCATGCCGTGGTTTCTTAGACTTCTTTATTTCTATTACTGGCCATCAGGTCAGAGGAGCTGGAGACGGCGCTAATGGAAATGGTTAAGCAGGACAACCGGAGACAATTAAGTGCGCGGGTACTATATAAGTGGCTTCATGACATTAACTGCTCCTGCTTTTTCTTGTCTTCCTCGTGTATCTCTGTTGCAACCACTGTAATCAGAGGATTCAAAAAAAAAAAAAAAAAGTACAAATGTCAGTGCTCATGATGTTCATAAGTGTCTTCTCTCCTAAAATGTTTGGGTGCAGTAGTTATGTGATGTCCAGATTATCCTACCTCTAAAATTCTACAAAGTCTAGTAACCTTAGCAATTCATGGAAAACTCCTTGTGCCTTATCTATTAGGTTAAGATGATACCTGAAACCAGGCAAAATGAATGTTAATATACAGTTTTTCTTCAGTAAGTAATTCCATTAAAAACCAAAAGGGTACAGTATTACAAGAGGTATGCTCCAGGTAATCATACAGACACAACAAAGTCAGGCCTAGGAAAATGTGAATAGCAGATATTTCAAGGGTTATGCCCCAGTTTTCTAATGGCTTGACGTGATACAAGGATGAAATTGTATCTTAGAATGTTAATAGCTGTGTTAAAAGAAAGCGAGATTTTTCCTTCAATTCTAGACTTTTTGACAAGTTAATCTTTGCTACTTAGGTTGAGCAGCTGGAGCAGGAGGTGTCAGAGCTCCGTCGTGCCCTTGCAGACAAGCAGGAACAAGAACGTGCAATGCTTGAGGTTTATTTTCGCTAATGTCTTTCTTGGAGGATTCTTATTTTGAGTACTAGACAACCAAATTTATCTTCTTAGATATGAAATGATGATGATACTTCATTGTGTTGCAGGTGCTGATGCGTGTGGAGCAAGAGCAAAAAGTAACAGAAGATGCCCGGAGATATGCTGAACAAGAAGCAGCAGCTCAGAGATATGCTGCTCAACTTCTCCAGGTTGGTTAACCTCTCTTGGTGATATTTTATTTTGTTTTTCTAATTTCCGTCCTAGAAAGGTAGTGAAGTGGGGCAGGCACGATGTCAATGGCAGTTCCATATTCTATGACTCGATTATTATCTTCCAGGAATTCACAGAAAATTCGACGGCACAAATAGTAATGAGAGGGGTCACTAAAATCATCACATAAGCATCAGTTGAATGCTAAAAGTGTTTGCATCTCCACTGCCGCACTTCCCAAATTCGATCCTCAAAACTTTTCTGTGATTCTTATCCAATAGTCAGATAATAATCCTCAGAAGAAATTAGTGGACAATGTGATAAAATTCTATGGAGTTTTGAACTGCTAGCTGTTGGAGGAGCCTTCTTCTTTAAGTTCATTGTAAGTATGAATCATCATCCATATTTCCTGTAGTTATTAGTTATTAGAATTGTTATGAGTTATGTGTTTTGTAAGGATAGTTTGGGTATTCGACACTTGTAGTATGTAAACCCTTTTATCAATGAAGAAAATCTAAGCTTTCCCATTACCTCTTCATCTAAATCTACATGGTATCAGAAACACCACCTTGAAACCCTAGCCACCACCCTTTTTCACTGTCCACCGCCACCCAACTTTACCCATCACCGCCGCACCGCCATATATTAGGTCGAACCACCGGTCCACCACCATCCCCGAGCAACCCAGAGATCGGCGACCACTGTGGGGAGTGACCTACTAGCGGGCATTGCTCCAGCGACTCCACGCAAAGCTCCAAGTTGTCGTCGTCATAGATCTAGGTGATTAGAGTCCCTATTTCTCATTTTCTTCAACTTTTAACCACCTAGGGTGGCAGACGAGATTGACTCTACGACCGGGCACCTGGCTGCGCCCCCTACCATAGCCCAACGCTCCGCCACACTCCATTCAAGCCCGCCGCACGTGGGCGTCATGTGCCGCCACATGCGCCGACTACTTTTCCTCCAGCGAGCTGAATGTTCCCCTCGTTATTATGGTTCATTCTTTCTTTTGTCTTCCCCGCTGATTCCCATCTGATTTTGCATTTCTCAAGCTCCTTTGATTGTATGTGTTAGTTGGAGGTCTTCGAGCATTGATAGAGCTCCTTGACTTGTGATGATGAGGTCCATTTGCCAGTTGGTGACTCTTGTTATTCTATTTGGACTTCTGTTGTTGTGAATCTTGTGGTACTGCTTCTTACTTTTGTGCCTCTGGATTTCTATGCCTTCTCTGCTTATGTTCATAGCGATTGGTTTTTGTGTTGCTCATGGGGTCCGATTACTGGTCCTGCCTTTACCTTTGTTATTGATGTGATTCCTTTATGAAGATTGGAGAGATGACTGCTGTTATTAGTAGCCATGACCTGATTCAGTCGGTTCCTTCATCGGCCATTTGTGTTCAGTCACATCCATCAGCTCCATTAGTTCATTTCGTCATATATCTGTCTACTCCTAGAGATTGGATTATTGACTCTGGAACATCTCTTGGTCAAGGTCGTCGTACTTCCGGAGGGCTTTATGTATCGGACATTGATTCATCCAATATGGCTTGTTCTAGAGTTTCCTCTACTATTCTTGATTTTCAGGGTCATCCAATTCTGTGTAGCTTCAAGAGATTATGCCCTAAGGTTCGGTCGATATCCCAACTATTTTGTGAGTCTTGCCAGTTCGTTAAGCATCATAGAGCCACATATTTGTCTCGGAATAATACACGGGCCTCTGCACCCTTCGAGCTGCTTCACTCTGATATTTGGGGACCTTGCCCTAAGGTTTTGTGCTGGTTTTCGTTATTTTGTGACATTTGTTGATTATTTCCGCCTGACATGGTTATATATCTTTTTAAGTCTTAGTCTCAGCTATTCACTGGCTTTTGTGCTAAGATTCAGACGCAGTTTTCGATGCCCGTTCCTATTCTCCGCAGTGATAATGCCCGGAAATACTTTTCCTCTTCCTTTACTACCTTTATGAGTCAGCATGGGATCATTCCTAATTGCACGAGTCTTTAGGCGCGCTATATTTAATATTTATAATTGCACGACTTACCAATTAAGAAGCTAGCGATGAGTCGAGGTCGATCCACGAGACGGTTGTAAATTCTCAAGATTGAATTAACTATTGTTCCTAGATGAGGGGATATATCGAAACAGGGTTCGATTAGGCTAAAACTATGAATAAAATGCGATAAAGCAAAGATATATGTCGCCGCGAGAAGCGACGACTCGACTAAGGACGCAACAACGAAGCAGTGCGCAGACAGAACCAGTCACAACCAAGATAGAACTATCACGGTCGTGGTCTGAAGCGGTGTCACAGTCGTGAAAGGTGTGTCACGGCCGTGTCCCGTGTATTCCCTTGGGAAGCTGTGCGGTCCTGGAACCAAGAAGCGCTTGGATTAAGGATGCCACCGTTTAATTGAGTCCGATCTTATGCAGTAAAATTAGGGTTCGATCGTTACTTGTCCGTTTGATTCGATTAAACGTTTAGATACCTATAGAAGATTAATCTAGCCGCTTGTCACCCACAGAAGAAACAGATCAACCAACGAAAGATGAATTAATCGTCAACCAACAGAAGACAATTAAAGGTTCAATTTTTACATGAATCGGCAACCCTATCGACTAGCAAAAATCAATCCTACATTCGATTTAAAGATCATCGCATGCGGCATACACAAGATTTGAGACTTTAGAATCAAGCCAAAATAAAATACCGAATGCACGGATCCATTTGACGATCGTCTC
>JAOWBR010165001.1:0-11903 GCA_028571145.1 Dionaea muscipula
CGGTGTGACCTCATTAGGATTTCCTTTTCTTTCCGCTGCATGATTTCATAGTACTCTGCTTTGTATTTGACCATATGGTCATTTTGGATGATGGATTTCCCTATGAGGGATTTGTAGTAGTTTTATGATTATTGATGCTTCCGCATGATATTTTATGTGCCTTTTGGCTTGGTATTATTGTTCGTATGCATGAGGATGGTTGACTATCTTTGAGAGTTGTTGATTTTATTGTTTTGAGTTTCACCCCTTTGGCTTCAATGACTCGTGGTTCACCCCACGGGTTATCGCCGGTAGCACCCGATTTCGGGTGTTACATGAATGATGGCACCACTATCCATCACCCACTTCGTCTCCAATCTAGCAAGGCATACTGAGTCTTCCTCTAGCAAAGGAATAAACTCACCATCTGGGGCAGTATTAGAACTAGACGGGCTCCCTGAGGATTTACATCAAGCCTTCTTAGCTCCTTATGTCGCCGCCATGGTTTGGCCATCGCCACCACCACCACTTTGTTTCTGAGCGAGCCACTTAAAGCACTCTCGCTTGTAATGGCCCTTCTTGTGGCCAAATAAACATTCCACTGTCGCCTTGGAGCTCCTCCCATCCCGACTCTTACTCTTCGACGAACCTCTCCTTGCCTTATCTCTATCAGAGCTCCTCTCCTTGGAATCCGTCGACATCAAACCTGATCTTCCGGATCCAAATCCAGTAGCCTGTCGTCGGAGCTCCTCATTCCGAATAGCAGATTCACCAATATCCTTGGTAACCTCACGATTAGGAGCCGAATTAGTGACAGTCATTCGAAAAGTTTCCCAAGAATCCGGGAGAGTACCAAGCAGACAGAGACCTTGAACTTCATCACTGAAGTTGATCCCCATGCAAGACAATTGATTCACGACCCCTTGAAAAACATTCAAGTGATCCGTGATTGGCCTTAAATCATCATACCTCAGCGACATCAATTTTCGAATCAAGAACATCTTGTTGTTTCCTATCTTCCAAGCATACAGCTTCTCGAGCTTCGTCCACAACGTCTTCACATCCGTAATATCACAAATGTGATTGAGAACATTGTCATCCACCCATTAACGGATGTATCCGCACACCTGACGATGTAGCATCATCCACTCCTCCACAGTCTTAGCAGCTGTATTTTCTCCTAACACCGGCAGATTGAGCTGCTTCACATAGAGGAGATCTTCCATTTTCCCCTTCCAGACATTGAAGTTCCCTCCATTGAGTGTAATCATGCGACTATGATTGACCTTCATTGTGATTTAGTGAAATCTTTGCTACAAACCTTCAAATCAAATAGATCTGAAATAATCGAACTCACGAGCACCTCAGAATCACACGGATCTGATAATCTCGAAAAAACTTTCAAATACCGTAGCTAGAGGAAAAACAAAGCATCTCGATCTTGCTATGATACCACTTGATTAGAAAACAAAGCATATATATAGGTCATTACAACCAATAAGAACAATACACGTGTCTTTAGGTTGTAACTAACTCTAGCACATACTCCTAGGTCAGCTAACTAGCACACAACCCGAGGTAACAAACTCACTCATAACCCAATGACCGGGGTGTCGACCTCTGTGGCGTAGCTTCTCCTAGAGTAAATTACCTGTGGCGATGACTACTGTCACCATCCAAACCAGCATTGACACCAATGTCAAAACCTGTCCTCATATCCTAGGACATCATGAACAATATCCATGAAAATCCCTTCACCACAAGCCTCGCCTTGTACCTGGGCTTCCCATCAAGCTCTGCCATCTTGATTCTGTAGACCAACTTATTTCTGAGTGGCTTTCGCCCCTTAGGCCACTCTACCTACTCATAAGTGTCGTTGTCCTTTAAGGACTTCATCGCTTCCTCTATGGCGTCGAGCCACTTATCCTCCTTAACATCTTCCAATGCTTCATGATATGTATTAGTCTCCCCATCATCAGTTAACAAGCTGATCTCAGGCTCTGGATATCGGACAGGTCTTCTCCTGGTCCTCCCTGATCTCCTTGGAGCTTGAGCCTGTTGTGGCATCACCTCACTTTGTTGCTCTGTAGCTTGACTTGAGCCTTCAGCCTATGGCGCCACCTCTTGTCGCGTGAGCAACTATTGCGTCACCTCTGCAATCTCTTGTGGCATCAACTTAGCATCGCCATGGGACTCTTTGGGCTTTTCTTCTAGCACCA
This sequence comes from Dionaea muscipula, assembly GCA_028571145.1. Classification (NCBI taxonomy): domain Eukaryota; kingdom Viridiplantae; phylum Streptophyta; class Magnoliopsida; order Caryophyllales; family Droseraceae; genus Dionaea; species Dionaea muscipula. The sequence goes on from JAOWBR010165001.1 coordinate 2,199, forward strand.
GCTTTGGCTCCCCCGTACTGTGCTCATCAAAGATTACATCCCAACTTCTGATAAGTTTCTTAGCTTCAGGATAATATAGGCTGTAACCAAAGTCATCACGCAAGCCATAACAAAGAAAAATGCATTTCTTTGACTTTACATCAAGTTTAGACCTCTCGTCCTTAAGTACATGAGCATACACAGTATAACCAAAGCCATATAAACTATCATAAGAGATAGGTTTGCCAGACCAGACACTTTCAGGGACATTTAGCTGAAGAGGAATACATGGAGAAAGATTTAAAACATGAACTGCTATCGCCAAGGCCTCGCCCGAGAAGATCTTCGGCAGTTCAGCCTGTGAGAGCAAGCAACCCTCTCCATCAAGGTCCTGCTCATCCTCTCAGCAATCTCATTCAGCTACGGCGTCTTGGGGGTGTCTTCTGATGGCGAATTCCCTGATGGCGGCAGTAGGTGTCAAAATCTCCAATGAACTCTACGCCATTGTCAAACTGCACCGCCTTCAGCTTCTTTCCAGTTTGTCTCTCAACCAAGGCATGAAACTCTTGGAATACTCCAACAACCTGATCCTTCGTCTTCAAAAAATACACCCAAGTCTTCCTTGAGTAATCGTCAATGAAGGTCACAAAGTAACTAGTGCCGCCCAGTGACTTCACAGGCATTGGACCACACACATCAGTGTGAACAAGGTCCAAAATATTAGCCTATCGTCGTGGTGTCGAGGAGCTCTTGAACGCCACCCTGTTCTGCTTCCCTTGAAGAAAAAGATCACATCTCTTCAAATGTACTCACTTTAGCCCTGGAAACAACCCCTGCATGACAAGTACCGCCATGCCCTTCTCACTCATGTGAGCAAGGCGGTTGTGCCACAAGCTAGTGGCTTCTTCATCTTCCAAGGCGTTGACATGCCCTGTCGCCACCAGCTTGGTCTGCAGAACATAGAGGGACAACTCCTTCCTACCTCTCGCCACGATCATGGATCCCTTGCTGAGCTTCCAACCACCATCCTTAAAGGTGTTCACATAGCCTTCATCATCTAACCTCCCCACCGACAGCAAATTCAGCCTCATCTCCGGGATGTGCTTTACATTGGTCAAAACTAATTTTCCAGCCTGCTCATTTTCTAGGCACACACTGCCTATGCCTATGGATGCCACCACACCAACATTCCCCATCCTCACAACGCCATAGTCCCCAGGAGTGTACAAAGAAAAGAGCTCTCGCCTTGGAGTAGCATGAATGGTGGCGCCATTATCCACCACCCACTTGGTCTCCAATCAAGCAAGGCACACAGTGTCCTCCTCTAACAAAGGCAGGAACTCTCCATCTTAATTAGTATTAGAACTAGACGAGCTCCCTGAGAATTTACTTCCAGCCTTCTTGGCTCCCGATGTCTCCGCCATGGTATGACCATCGCCACCGCAACCACTCTGTTTCTGAGCGCGCCACTTAATGCAGTCTTGCTTGTAATGACCCTTCTTGTGGCAAAAGAAACACTCTACTATTGCCTTGAAACTTGAACTCCTCCCTTCTTGACTTTTACCTTTCGATGAATCTCTCCTTGCCTTATCTCTGACAGAGCTCCTCCCCCCTGGAATCCATCGTCATCAGTTTCGATCTTCCGGATCTAGATCCAGTAGCCTGCCGTCGGAGCTCCTCATTCAGAACTGCAGATTTGGAAATATCCATGGTAACCACACCATTAGGAGCCAAATTAGTGACAGTCATTCGAAAGGTTTCCCAAGAATCTAGGAGAGTGCCAAGCAGACAGAGTCCTTGAACTTCATCACCGAAGTTTATCCCCATTCCTGACAATTGATTCACGATCCCTTGAAATACATTCAGGTGATCCGTGATCGGATTGGAATCATCATACCTTAGCGACATCAATTTTCGAATCAGGAACATCTTGTTGTTTCATGTCTTCCGAGCGTACAACTCCTCGAGCTTCGTCCACAACGTCTTTGCATCCGCAATATCACATATGTGATTGAGGACGTTGTCATCCACCCACTGATGGATGTATCCGCACACCTGATGATGTAGCATCGTCCACTCCTCCGCGGTCTTAGCAGCTGACTTCTCTCCAAACATCGGAAGATTGAGCTGCTTCACATAGAGGAGATATTTCATTTTCCCCTTCCAGACATGGAAGTTCCCTCTATTGAGTGTAATCATGTGACTATGATTGGCCTCCATTGTGAATTAGTAATCGATCTCTGCTACAAATCTTCAAATTAAATAGATCTGAACCAATCGAACTCACGAGCACCTCAGAATCTCATGGATCTGACAATCTCGGAAAAATTGATCACCGTAGCAAGAAGGAGAGGAAAAACAGAGCACTCTCAAACCGAGCTCTTATACCACTTGTTGAGAAATCCAAAGACGGAATTGATTTCTCCACTCACTAATCATAATGAATCGAGCACAAACACAAAGCAACACTTAAGGAGACAATGGAGAAATTCACTTCTCACTTCTGGGAAAACAATTATAATTTTTCACCTTGAATACAAAAACCTCTAGTATCCTGATTACCGCTTAGGAACCCCATATATATAAGCAATTACAACCAATAAGAATAATACATGTGTACCTAGATTGTAACTAACTCTGGCACATACTCCTAGGTCATCTAACTAGCACACAACCCGAGGTACCAAACTGATTCTCAACCCAATGACCGGGGCATCGACCTCTGTGGCATAGCTTCCTTTGGAGTAAACTGCCTATGGCGAAAACAGTTGTCGCTATCCACAACCAGCATTGACATCAATGCCAAAACCTGTCCTTATTTCCTAGGACACCATGAACAATACCCATGTACAAGGACTTGTCCACATAACATCAGAATCACAAGTTAGAACATCGTGTCGCCATCAGTCTCAGCCCTGGGAACAGACGTCACAGTCTCCCATCGTTGTGGCGTCACCAGAGTCTAACTCTTAAACCAGATCTTCTTGAGACTTGAAACTTGGTACATATACCAAGTACAATATGACAAATATCATGGATGTCAGCAGCGTCATGGATTCATTCTGGATTAGAACATCCATCAACCTATCGTCACAGTGTCGACGGCTTCAACAGAACTGACTTGCCGCCACCATGTCGTCGCCATCGCCTTGAGCATCAACATATGCTGAAAAAAACCTCAACATCATGGGGGTCACCCACGTGCCACGTAAACCTAGAACGCTAGAACCCAATCCATGGGGAGACTCAAAGTCACAACTATAATCATCAGAGCTACAGCTAATCATGCGGAAGAAGGTGACTAGACCCACTAAGGGGAAATCATGAAGTCCAAAACCCATACCGGGGAAACATGTCAAGACCCACACAGGGGCAACATAATCACAAATCTATGATCTAAGGCATCTCGACAGTCCAAAATTCTAAAGTTCAAGTGTCTCAAATGTACTCTGGACATACAACCTAAAATGATGCATGATAGAACCATAAATGAAACCTAACAGGTGTGCCCCGTCTCGCCGACATCCTCCTAGCTCTCAGCCTGCTTACCTGCGTCAAATTGTTCAATCGGGGGATGTACACGGGTTTGTAAACAGACTAGTGGCATACTATAATCAAGAATAATAAGACTAAAACTGGCTAAGTGTGATTGGTGGTAAATCAAACTTAATAACTAGACCATGGTACCTATAACTCGTCGGAACATAGTCCCGCACGTTGGTACCCGGAAAAAAATAAGGACCACCAACCACACTAGGTAAATGAGACAGAAGGCATGATAGAATAAATCATAAAGCTAGCGAAGTCCATGAGTAAGAAACATGCAACATGAGTATAAATACGGATCACATACAACATAGCCATACATGTGTATCGTTCGCACGGACAAGGGTACCCATTGATGCTAGGCATAAGCGTCCCCCGGTTATGGCGACCGGGTAGGACACACTCCTAGCAGAGCCATCCTGGACAACTGTCGCGTAACAGAGTCCTATAGACGTTGCGACGCCAGGGTCACCCTAGTGAGTATATTCCCTAAACAGCCAGAGTCACTCCCTTGACTTCTGATCCACTCGCTACAACGGCATAGAGGCCAACACCCTCAATGCTCAAATCCACAGTCAATACATAATCATGCTCATGGAAACGGGTAAACAACAATAGGAATGTCCACATATGAAACGAGATATCAAGACCAGGCCGTAACCAGAAATAGAGAAATAGCAAGACCATGATCCATAAACCATGGAAAGGAAATATACATGTGGACTACTCGACATTAAACAAGGATATTGTGTATGCCGACGGTATAAGTACTAGGGGCAATCATATCACATAAAAGGTTTAAGGGTGGTGTACATCCCCTCACCTGACTTCTCAGAAGGTGCTAAGTCTAAGTCACGTGCTCACCGATGACCGGAACCTCGTCGGAGCCTAAATCACAAGTCAAACAAGAGAAACGTCTCACTAAACCATGAGAGAATTTAAACGTGAATCCCCACTAAATCTACGGAGCAAAGCCTCGTGTCGCTCGATCGTGAAGGTTCCCAATAGTTTGTATTCTTACCGATATGAAAGTATTCTTACCGGTAGAAGTACAGAAAAATTTCGAGGAAAGCAAAATGGTCGGAGGACGTCCCTGAGGACGTCCCCACGGATGTCCGTTGCCTCCAAAACTTGTTTTTAAAAACGACAGAGATTTCAACGGACGTCCCCGGGATGTCCCCCACTCCCTGGGAAGAATTCTCCACGCTGAGGACGTCCTCGGGACGTCCTCTGCCACGGAAATTATGCAGAAATCGAATTTTCCCCCATCGGGAATGCCCCAAACTCATCCAATCTCACTCAAACTCAATCCAGCGCAAACCCAATCGAATCTAACCACTTTGGCACACTGATTGGCATGGAAAATGACCAAAAACAAGCTTAAGAACATGTCCAAACATGTGACTCAATCTCAAAAACGAAAATGAAGGTTTGAACACAAAAACTCCACAGATTTCATTGGTCATGGATTACATTCGGATTAGAGTGACCTTGGTCATGCATCATGTTCCTTTGTGTATGGCCTTGTTATATACGATGGATATTGAAATCCAGTATTCATGTTCCGTTTCGGGACAAGGTTGAACACGGGCTGGCCGTGCCCACGGGCACGCCCGTTTTCTCTCCAGGATATGCTGATTGACTTGTGTTAAGCATCTTTTGGGGCTTCGTTGCGTCCGTGATGCATGACTTGCATCTTAGGAGCATAGTTTAGTCGGTTTGTGTCCTGTTTGCTAGGCTTGTCGCATAGGACGATTTAAGCGGGATTTTTCCGTTAGTTTAGCACTTAGGTGCGGGTTTAGCTTGTGACGAGTATTTAGTGAGACCTTTCATTTTTGTTTGATCAGGACCGGAGTTTGATCACTGCTGAGGTTGGGCCCGTGATTAGCTTTCTTCCGGTATCTCTTCCGTTAACCAGGTGAGGGATGTACACTAGCCATTCCTTTGACTCCTCCCGCCTTTTATTATTCAAATTACTCTGGTTTAATGCTTCCGTTTCGCATGATTTATTAAACTGATTTAATGAGCGCATGATTTCTAACTATGGCCTTGATTTAATATGTTGAAATCCAGTATTCATGTTCCTTTGTGTATGGCCTTGTTATATACGATGGATATTTATAAATCATGTTACGACCATAGATTTGTTAAATATAATAAGCTATTTAATTAAATCATGCTATTTATACGAGTCCACCATGATGTGATTTAGTTTTGGCCTTCATGACCCTGTCACTGGATTTTTATGAATTATGTGGTTGGGTGGACTCGGCGTTTTATGGTAGGATTATGATTAAGATTCGAACTTGAGTTGATTTTGGGAACGGGTTACGTTCTTTTATTAAGGGGATGAGATTACATCCTAACGGGGAATGAGATTACATTCTCCTGAGTTTGAGTGAATGTCCGAAGATTACATTCGGATTAGAGTGACCTTGGCCATGCAGCCGATTATCATATTACATTCCGTTACCGTATAACACAACGTCCTTGGAGAATTCCGCTAGTTACGGATACCTGGACGGTACCTCCGTGGTTGTTTACATGCCACGGAGGGCAAGGATCCATTATTTGTGTATATTTGGTGGATGGCATGTGAGATTTGTGTGGGTACATACTTGATATGCACCATGGTTTTATGGTAGACTTCGGGTGCTACCGTTGAGTTTTGGGGATAGTGATACGGGTTAGGGTTTGGGTTATTTTGAGACCTTATATTGTTTTATGATTTGTTTCTCGTATCACTGCTCCCCTTGAGATTTCATGTTATTTTACGATATTTTACGCACGTTGACTATATTTATATATATATTCGCGGATTGTCGTTGGATTTTATCATGATTATATTACATTCTTCTGAGACTTTAGAGGACTCTATGATTTCTTGAGACGGTACTTTTATTTCATGTTTTGAATTGAGATTTCAATATCACTTGTACCGTCATCTCTCTCCTGAGTCATCTCCCATGAGTTCCCTTCTTATACCCGTGGGACGTGGCCCCCTCCTGTTACTTCCCGGTCGTCTCCGTGCTATGGATTAAGGTGATCAGGCTTGGTTATATGATGTTTGATTTGGGCTACTACCACACCTCATGGGAGTTCTGATTTTGTTATATCATGTACTGTCTTCTGGTTTCTATTTCTGACCCTGTGTACACCCCCTTTTACATTGTGATTTCTGGTAGCCGTCTGACTAGGAGGATGTGGCGGGGAGACGGTGCAGCCTCTTAGGGTTTTGATTTTGTTATCTCAGTTATTTAGTTTCATGCAGTAGATTCAGTTTTGTGTTTCACTTGTATTTTGAGATTTAGCTTGGTTGATGATTTAAGATTTGTAGTCTCCGCATGATTGTTTTGTTAGAATTTGATACTTCCGCATTTGGGGTTAGTTTGAGGATCATTGGATTTGTTTTCCACCCATTTACTCTGACTTTGACCATGGTCCACTTGGGAGACCCCATTGTTAGATTCTTTCCATGTTATTGTTGATGTTGGACCGTGGGTTGGGTTTGGGTTTAGGCTTGTGCGGTCCGTGGTGGGGTCCACGGGGCGTACGCCGGTCCACCCGGGGTGGGGTGTGACATTTATGGTATCAGAGAGCCAGGTTTGGTCTAAGTTGTCTTAGGATAGGTTAGACTAGACCTTGTGTGCATCTGTGTTTTGCATGATTTGATTTTGGGTTGTTAGAAAGAGGCACGTCTCCCGGCATCCATTAGAGGTACGTCATTCCTGTTGTTTAGATTCTCGTTTTAATTTCGTTAGTATACGTTGTGCTTTTGTAGACATGGTGAGAAGGACTCGTCGAGTGCAAGCCCCAGGGCCTAGGCCTAGGGAGCCGTTTGATCAGCCACGACTAGTGGATGTTCCGGTGGAGCCTACTCTTCACTCTAGAGGGATTTTCACATGGAGACCCACGGAGGAAGAATGGGAGCACTTCCAGTTCTTCCAGAGCGTCACATCAGAGGACTGGGAGCTCTTTCAGATGTTTCAGCAGTTCTGATCTAGTGCTCCTCCAGACGTTCAGCAGGAGTTTTTGAGACTTCTTAGGGGCGTGGACCCGGAAGACGCGCGATGCCCTGTTTTATCCGATAGTTCAGCCACATCACCGAGTGTTGGACCTTCGCGCAGAGACACCCAAGGTATCTTGATCACTTGAGTAGTTTTGTTATTTGATTTAGTGAGTCTTGGAGCACATCTGGTGCGCGTCTAGTTTTTGCTTTTTGGTTCGTGATTGCGTAGCATGTTAGACACTGTCTTAGTTCAGTTCACGAGTTCGTGTGTTTCTTGCATGATTGAGGATGGGAGCGTGCAAGAGTACCGCATTAGATGTTTTCTTTCTATTAGATGATGGATGGGATATTTGAGTGACCATCTGTTGGGAGTTAGCATTGATTTGTTGATCTGAGGTGTTGTTTCCGATGTTTTGATTCGTGATTCGGATGTTTCTTTTTGAGAGGCTTTTGGAGGAAGTCTGTTCTGAGTAGCGTTTGTCTGCCGACGTTAACAGGCGAGGTGGCAGGCGAGGCAAAGACGCCCGTCGCACCAATTGTTGATGCCAGCAGGGAAGCATTGGATTGCGGATTTTGGTAGGTGACTTCACAAGTGTCTTGCCCCGCCTGTTGAACCACCTGTCATTACCCGCGGATTGGAGTTAGATTGGGAAGTGTAGGAAGGTCAAAGTCGTTGAGGGATTGCGTTTCCTTTTAGGTTGATTGACCGAGAGTTCTCTCTGTGAGAATAGTCGGGATTCCCTAGTTATAAAGATTGAGAGTTGGATGCCTAGGGTAGTAGCTTTGTGTCCGGCCCACTCGTCGGTGCAGTCGGTTTGGTTGCTAGGGGCAGTTCTATGGAGACTTAGCAACGAGGACTCTTTCGTGGGTTTTGGATCGCTAAGTCTTTTTAGGCTTTATGTAAAGTGACTCTCGGGTTGTTTTGATTGAGTTTTATATAGTTGTGACAGTAGGTTTAGTGATGTCGGTTTGGTTGACTCTCGGGATTTGGATAGGTCTAGCATGGCGCGATGCCTTATTTTGCCGTTAGATCTGATTTGAGTTCAACGGTGAAGGGTGACACTTCTTGTTGGGGAGAAGTTTTATTTTTCAAGCCCATAAGAAGTTGAGGGAGGAATGCACAGGATGGTTGTAGAAAGTTGGGCACTTTCCAAGGATTGATTTGAAGGGGGGGACATGGCAAGGATTGCTTTCATGACCCAGCGTGGTCGTTACGAGCTCTTTGTTGTGCCCTCTCGGCTTCATGAGTGCTCGACCGTTTCGTTGTCATGAAGTCCGCAGAGATACCTCACTAGAGAGTTTGGGTCGAGTTTGGGCTTTGGATTGAGGATGTAGTGTCTTCCACCTTAGGATTCTCGGTGTTCACCATGCGTACCCGCCTGGTGAGAAGTGAGTAGTAGTCCCTCAGCTCCGCATAGTAGGGGGCGACATGTCCTACCGTTGTTCCCTTTTTGTTTCCTTTGGTGCGATGATTTAGGGTGGATGGATGAGGTTCCCTTTGCCACTTGCTAGACTCGGGCACAAATGTGTCGTTGATTTCATTGATTGCCACTGATTCCATTGATTTTTGAGGTTGGTCATTTGCCCTTTGAGTCGGTGGTCGGGATTTGTTTCCATAGGTTTCATGGGTTGGTTCGTACTCTTAGACCTGCCGGGATGCTTCACTTCCACTCTTCGAGCCTTTTCTGTATGATTTTGGTTGGGCGGATGCGTGAGGTGGACTATTGTTTCTGTTTTGCGACGTTAGGCTCGCCTGATTCTCGAAGTTGTGGTCGCTTGTTGTTCCCCTGAAGGTTGATGACGTGTCGAGCGTGGCCTACGGGTCTCGCGATGTATTTTCAGGAAGGAAGTGCAGTTGTTCCACTCGGATTACCCATGCTTGATGTGATGAGAATGATGTTCCTGTTTTGGCGGTGTGCTTCGGGGGTTGTGACCCCTCGTTTGGACCATCCGGTTCGTGAGATGTGATGTGGTGGTGTTAGTGCTCGGTTACTTTGAATTCCGAGGGTGGAATTCCGTTTAAGGGGGTAGTGATGTGATGAACCACCCTTTTTTAGCCGGAGTTGATGCTTAGTTGGTTCTCCGTGGTGTGGCTTTTGTTTTGAGTTTCGAGGACGAAACTCCTTTAAGGAGGGAAGGATGTAATAACCTGTCCCTTCGGGACCGGTTAT
>JAOWBR010165012.1:0-11903 GCA_028571145.1 Dionaea muscipula
GCTTAAAACCTCGGGCTTCCCACTGACGTGGTTTGTTAGTTTTTCCAGGTACAAAAGTCGATCTACTCATATCCGGAGCCGATCGATTCAGCCTCGGCTCAACTTATTGAACCGGTTTTCTCTGCTTAGATAATCGGAAGCGGTTCTCAAACCTTAGATGATATCGTTTGGCTCATTTTCAGGCGATAACACATTTAATTTCATCTTCTCTATTATTCATCTTCTCTATTAAATACAAAAGCTAGCGAACATGGAGTAGCAGCCATGCTTGCATGATCACCATCCACTAGGATCAATTTGAGTTTCAGAATTTCTGCTTGGATTAATGTATAGTTAATTGTTATTTGTCAACCACTACAACAAAAATAGCTATTTAGCTACGTACGGATTTTTAACGATATATATAGAATCACCTGTTCCATGTACTGATCACACCGATATATATATATAGATAGATATTGCTTTTGTTCAATTATTTTATGACATTTAGTAAAAGTCGACGGATTAGGTAAGATTTAAGAAGCAATATCCATGTTGGCAGCTTCTAACTAGCAAGTTGCAAGCTAATATATTTCTTTTTATAATACTAGGTATTATTCATATCTTCGAGCACTTTCCTCCTTGAATTAGTTAAAATAAAAAAAAAAAAAAAATTATTATTTCTTTTTTCTTTTTTTCTTTTCTCCCTCTCTTTTCTTCCATTTGTCATCTAGGATAACCTTGGATAAAAATTCAAATCTCATCTTTAATTATATAATAGATCTTCTAATTCTTCTTCCTCTTTTCTTCTCTTCTTCTTCTTATACGTAGTGAATATAATTAGTGACCGATCATCCATTTAACTGCAGTATAACTGAAAAGGAGGGGGGAGAGGGCCGGCCGGGGAGGTGTAGCTAGCTATCTGATCGATCGATATATATATATGGATCAGAGTACAGTGGTAGGGATGACGTCGGAATCGAGAAGAGAACTTCTGTCTCCGGTGCCGGAAATCATCCATGGTACCATCATCGGGGACATTGACGATCCGCTAATATCATCATGGCGACTCGATATCAACAAATTTCAATTGATCCCTAAACAGCAGCAACCAAGTCCAAGTCAATCTTCTACTATTTGCTTCATCAGCCATCTCCTTAATTCCTACTTATTCAGGTAATAAAATTATAAATGTCATTTCTATTGTTTATTAATTAGGGTATTTTCTACACTAATTTCTCCTCTTTTCCGACTCTCAGTAGCTTGGTCTCAATATTTTTCTGTCTAACCGTCTAAAGAACTCATGTTTCTCCTTTGATAGAAAAATCCTAAACAACATCGACCACTATCATGTTGGACATCACGGCCCGCTCATAGTGATCTTTGATTATTTCTCATCCTCTATGTGGAAAACCAACAGGTGCTTTGACCGTGTTGGACATCACAGACGGTCTATAACAATTATTTATCGTTCAGGTCCGAACTCGTCAAACACATCAATTTTACTATGAATAAATAGGAGACGGCAAAGTATTAACATGGATGTGTATTTATTTATTCGAAGTAAAATTAAATATAATTATAATATATTATTTAAATGAATATATTTGATAAAATTCATTAAATATATGGCCGGGGCAAATTTAAAATTTAAAATGAAATTTGGCCCCCTCGGTTCTTCATGCTTCACTCACCAGTTTCTTGCGGGAACGCTTCAACAGATACTCTCTCTCTCTCTTCACCCGTACAATACAAATTAGAAACGGACGAACAAAGTGTATATAGAATTACAAGATCATTCATTAATATCACACACGGAAGAAAGGGAAAAAAATGAATTCGACGATCGTCGACGGAGCTGCCGGCGGCCGCGAGTTCGAGTCACCGGAGACCGAGTCATCATGGCGTCTCAATTTCAACGAATACCGATTACCGGAGTCCTCTCATCATCTTCCCCCTTCCTCCAACTTCGCTTCCGGCTTCCGTCGATTCTTCCTCACCCCAAGTAATCCTCCTCTCATACAACAAATATGCTCTCCGTGTTTAATATTGTTTGTTCCTCATCGTAATTAGTATTATGATGTAATAGATATCGATCGTGTGCTTCAAAAATTGGGTGTTCATTTCGATGACAAAAATCTGGACACCATCAGATTGCCTAGTCTAACGTTTTCACCTCCTTGATGATGAATACATTTGCGTAACCATCGATCTCTCATAATAAGCTTTGTTATGATATCGAATTCTCATTATACAAGCATATATTAGGTCTACATCTTATATACATTTAAAAAATATTATTACAGACGGACAACAACCCTCGTATCCAATTGACTTCCTAATCCGTCGTCGGTTAACCAACATCCAGAATAATATTTTTCCTTTTGTAGTGTTATTAAGTTTTGTTTTACATCAGACTAGGGTATTTGTCAAGCTCACACATATGTGCGCATCCGCAACAATATGGAGGAATTTTTTTTTTTGTTAGTTAATATTTGTTATATGAGGTAAAATAGAAAAAATTAGAAAGATATTTATTTGTTAAGAGTTTGTTAATATTTATTAAAATATGGGTGTCTTAAATTTTGAGTGCCCCCATGATGTTTATTAGTGTGTGTTAAAATATGAGTGTTAAATTCTTGAATGTCCCAACAGTCTTTGTTTGCCTCTTTCATATTAGGGTTCTTTGCCAATATTGCTAGTTAGACTACCAACTAAACTACATTCTAGATTACTTTTTCTAATAAGAAAAAGTGAGTGAGGTAGTTGAGAATAGTGACAAAGGAAATAATTGATGAAACTCTCACTCATTTTTTCTTATTAGAAAAAATAATTTAGAGTGTAGTTTGGTTGTTAGTCCAACTAACAATGTTGGTTATTTGCCGCCACTGCTCTTTTGCGCCAAAAAATTCATGAACTTTGCACCCCAACGGACTTTGCAAGTTGTTCCGTATAAGGGTGGATAGAATGATGTGACGTTAACTTTAGCTATACAGTTTGCTAGCTGTGGCAAACTTGCCAACAATTGTTAAATTTAACAATGCTTTATTGGGAGAGTTTTTTTTCATCCACTTTTGTTAACCAGGGGCAGATTTATAGTCATCAATGGGGCAGTTGACCCCATTTCAAAAAATAAAATAAAATTTGTTAGCATTAAAAATAATAAAAATAAGTATTATATGTATCTAGCTCTATAATTTAATGTCTTACACCCTATTCAGTGGTTAGATAATTCGGTTTGACCCAATTCAACTTCTTTTCTTTTCATTTTTTTTTGAAAAAAATATAATTATTATAGTCGTCCCACCATTATAAAAATTTTAGATCCGTCACTGTTGTTAATTATAGGAATGCTTTAACTAACCAAAGTTTTTTAACCTTGCTACAGATGCTCTAAGAGCATCCACAACAAGGTGAATTTTTTTTATTAATATTTGTTATATGATGTAAAGTAATAAATTTAAAATTTGTTAAATTTAATAAATGTATGATTCTCCGAGATATTGTTAATGTGATTACTAAAGCGTATGTTAAAATAAATGTGGACCCCATTTTTTTAACTGATCACTCACTTTACTCCCCTCTCCTTATTAAATACTAATGTCGGACAATTTTTCCCCCCTTCTCCTCCCTGTCTCACTCTCTTTGTTCCTTAGTTTTTGCTAGAGACTTTGCCACGGTTAACAATTGCTTATGCAATTGAACTAAAAAGAGTAAATTTTGTTTGTCACATAGGCTTTAGCAAAGAAAATTGCTCATAGAGCATCTACATTGGTACCGGATTTTTGCAGAGTTTTGGAGCAGTGAGAGAATTGTGTAATGATTCGTAGAGATTTTTTGAGTGTAGACGAGAATTTTTTTTATATGAATTTGTGAATAGCGAGAGAGTTGTGTAATGATTGTTTGAGGAGGATGGAAAGGAATATGGAAATGTTGAGTTTTAGATTGAGGAGGATGAAAATTTGGAGTTTATATTTGGTGAATAGTAAATGAGTTATGTAATGATTATTTGAGTATGGATGGAAAAATAGAGGATGAACAGTGATAGGAAAAAATTGAGGATACCATTGCCGATGCTCTCACTGCAGTCTGCAGATGCTCTAAGAGAATAGTATTAGCTTTCTTTCAGCTTTTGGTAGAATGAGTTTATGGGTTCCTCAACATGTTGCTTTTTTTCCTTGGGTAGGAGGAGGAATTAATGTAGTACTCCTATAGAAAAAAGAAATCATTATCATCTTCTTATGGTTTACTTTGATCCCTGGAGGAGAGCTTTGATTATGTGAACCTCTTGCATCTTGCAGCTCAAGTCTTATTTTGATGTATGAAGCCATGTTTATAGCTTTAATCGCGGTGTGCTTTTCTTCTATCTAGAAACAATGGATTTCAAAGCATCTTTAGTTGCCCGAGTTCAATCAGACATCAAATGCTGACCCTTTTACTTCCTGGCCGCTTTCTGTTTGTTTCTTCAATCCAAATGCAGTTCAATGCTCGACCTGATAATTGCAATTTTGTGCCCGTTTGGAACCAGAAAAATCCGTCTGTGATAGTGATGACAAATGGTCGTACACTCATCATACCTTTCTTTTCTACTTTATTTTTGGGGTGATGGGAAAAATGTCTAGTCTAGGTGGGTTAACAGAATCAGGTTAACGCTCGATCATGAAAAACTTTTTTCAAACTGCTTCCTGGAGCGAAGCGCCGAAGCCAAGGAGAAGAAACACAAGACTAGTTTTGATGTATATACTATATGATTTGTTAAACCACTAATCCTGAGTGTAGCTAGGTGTAAGTCCTGAGCTCCAGCTTCTACTCCTGTTGACATTACTTTGGTCCCTTTCCACCTGGAGGTCATTAATTGATGGGCATTGCATAAGCTTATGCGGGGTTGCGCCACTCAGGCCCAGCATTGGTTCATAGTCCTGCTGTTAATTTGTTCCATCAACCTATACCCGAGGTTGGGTTGGGGTGTCCACTTTGTGAAACCAAAATGCCATCAGTTGTGTCCGTATTATCGACACTGATCATTTGCGATTTTCAAGTATCTAATACCATGATGACTATTGCCGACCTATTCATAGCTCAGGAACTGATGATGGCATTTCTTTTCCTTGCTTTGCTACAGGAAAACAAGGGAAAGTCGCAGAATACTACAAGAAACAGGAAAGATTACTCGAAGGGTTCAATGAAATGGAGAGCATGGTTGAAACAGAATGTTTTCCTGGAAATCTAACAGAGGTCAATCTCTTCTTCTATCCATTTATGTATGCTACTAGCTAGCTAGTTAAAAGTTTTATGTGGGATTCCAATTTCCATTGCTAATGCTAGCTTTTTTTATATATCACGAACTCACTAGAGCAGCCTTATTCTCAGGATGAAATGAAGCAGCTAGCAAGGAGTGAGAGGATGGCCATCCATGCCTCAAATATCGCCAACGTTGTTCTTTTTATTGCAAAAATATATGCTTCTGTAGAAAGCAGATCACTGGCAGTTATTGCCTCAACTTTAGATTCACTACTTGATCTTCTATCTGGGTTTATCCTCTGGTTTACATCCCATGCCATGAGAAAGCCGAATCAGTACCGCTATCCTATTGGAAAGAAGAGGATGCAGCCCGTGGTAAGTTCTCAAAATAACCAAGGACTCTTGAGAAAGTATTTGTTTCTTGGAGGCTCGTTTCGTTTCGTTTCGTTTCGTATTATTATATTCAATATAATAGATTTTTTCCGACTGTTCTTCTACAGTTTACGGAGTCGTTTAATTATAATACCATTAATTAATTATTCTTTGATTGTCTAGGGAATTATCGTTTTTGCATCCGTGATGGCCACCCTGGGACTACAAATATTGATGGAGTCTGTTCGTAATCTCATCACCAAGGTATGAGAATGCAAAACCTATTTGGCTGATGATAAAGGGTACTGGGAAAACAGAAATGAGCGCGCATTCAACTTTTAATCTTGATTGCTATAGGATTTGGGGGCTGTTTAAGAGGCCCCAACTCTTTAGTCGTTAATTCTAACATATCAGAAGCACCCGAAAAATAGGAAGAATCGTTGATTACTACATCTGTTGCAGGGCACTCTTTTTCTAGAAATCGCATCCCACATTGATTGGAATTAGATATATGCCAAAGTTCTATGTAGTTGGTTTAAGCCCTGAAGATCTTGAAGAAATCACTGGCATATCTGAGCATACATGTAACCAGGATTCCTGAAGAAATCTAAATAAACTAGAGTAGTGTCAACAAAGTAGGGCCTGCACTTTGACAAGTGATAGCCGGTGCATGCAAATGAAGGCAAGGCACTTTTTGCTTGGGGCAATTTGTGCAACAGTGGACATCTCCCTCCCCTATAAAAGGGGATGCTCTGCATCCTGAAATAATAATCCAAAAAATCTCAAGTCCTCAAGCAATTGAGAGATAAGAGGGTGTGAAAGATTTAGAGAGGAAAAATATGTAACTCCTTTTTCTCATAGTGAAATTCTTCTATATTTGTGTGACCAATATTCTTAAATATTTATTAGCATAAATCCCGCTTGATCCGATTGGGTTCGTACTCTAGTATAGATCTCACTAACAAGTAGTGTTAGTGCCCGAAGATTTATCGGTGTTATAACGTCTGTTTTATCGTATGTTCTGTAGTTGCCACGAAAGTGGATCTTCTATATCGGAAAATAAGCAGTATGGTATAATACTGATTTGGCGGTCCCGGTAGCAACTCGGTATTATTCATAGTTACTATTCACGTGAAATAGTGGGAACGAGTTCTTGTTCGTGATAGAAGCAATCACTGAAAAAATTAAGATTCCAAAGTTCGATGAGATCTCGTTATGAAAGTTAAAGATGAAGGCTATATTGAGAAAAGATAATAGCCTGGCGGCTATCAGTGCAAGGCCGACTGCCATGACAGACAACAATAAATGGAACGAGATGGATGATAATACTATTGTCAGTCTTCATCTGGCCTTAGCAGATGGGGTCCTGTCAAGTATAAAAGAATAGAAAACAGCAAAGGAGATCTGGGATCATCTCACTAAACTATACGAGGCGAAATCGCTCTACAATAAAAATTTTTTAAAGAGAAGATTATACACCTTGCGGATGTCAGAATCTACTTCCGCGATTGAGCACATCAATATTCTAAATACTCTATTTTCCCAACTCACTTCATTGGGGCATAACAGAGGAGAATGAACTTGCGGAGCTTCTACTCCAAAGTCTACCTGATTCGTATGATCAGCTCATCATCAATTTGACTATCAGTGTGGACGTTCTAGTCTTCGACGATATTGTAGCTGCAATCTTGGAAAAAGAAAATCGGCGCAAAAATAAGGAAAATAGTTGGGCAAGTTCACAACAAGTGGAGGCCTTATCGGTGACGAGAGGAAGACCAAAGGAACGTGGTCCCAGTGGGAGCCATAATCAAGGGAGGTCCAAATCACGGAGTAAGAAGATTATAAAGTGCTACCATTATGGCAAGAAAGATCACATGAAGAAAGATTGCTAGAATTTGAAAAAAAATCTCGACTCTCAAGGATATATTGTCAGTATTTCAAATGATGGCAATGCTCTATATAGCGAGGCGGCGGCGGCTTCACAAGGCAGATAAAATTTTGCCGAAGCTTGACTCTTGGATTCAGGAGCAACATAACATATGACCTCTTATAGAGAATAGTTCCATCATTATGAATCTATCATGGGAGGGTCTGTGTACATGGGCAACGACCATGCCTTGAAGATCGTCGGCATCGGTACCATTAAACTGAAGATGTGCGATGACACTATTGACATTATTCAACAAGTGCGGCATGCAGAGGATCTAAAGAAGAATTTATTGTCTCTAGAATCATTGGATGAACTTGAATGTAAAATTCATATTGAAAATGGAGTTATGAAGATTAGGTTTGCTTGTTCTTATGAAGTCGGAAAGAATAGCTGCAAATATGTACATGCTGAAGGGAGAGACTTTGCTGGAAGCATAAACATCTACAGTATCATATAGTCCAAGTTCTGACCTTGTAATGTTATGGCATCGCAAACTTAGACATATGTCAGAACAAGGAATGAAGATTATCTGCGATCAGAAGCTACTTCCTGGAGTCACAAAGGTATCATTACCATTTTGTGAGCAATATGTCATGAGTAAGCAGCATTGATTAAAGTTCAACACATCTAATTCAAGAAGTAAAGGTGTTCTTGAATTGGTGCACTCTGATGTCTGGCAAGCAACAGTTTTATCTCTCGGAGGAGCAAAGTACTTTGTGTCCTTCATTGATGACTATTCCAGGAGATGTTGGGTGTTTCCTATCAAGAAGAAGGTTTATGTGTTTCCCGTCTTTGAAGTGTTCAAAGCCAGCATAGAACTTGATTATGGAAAGAAGATCAAGTGTCTACAAACGGATAATGGAGGAGAATATACTGGTGCAGAGTTTGATGATTTTTGTAACTAAGAAGGAATCAAGAGACTGTTCATAGTTCCATACACTCCACAACAAAATGGAATGACAGAGCGAATGAACAGAACTTTGTTAGAAAGAACAAGAGCGATGTTAAAAAGAGCAGGCCTGGAGCAGAAGTTTTGGGCAGAAGCTATGAATACGACCTGCTATCTTATCAATCAGGCTCCCTCAACAGCAATTGAGTTGAAGACGCCGATGGAGATGTGGACTGGTAAGCTGGTTGATTATTCAAACCTTCATATATTTGGAAGTCTTGTGTACGTGATATACAACACCCAAGATATCATAAGGCTAGATTCACGGTCTAGAAAGTGTTTATTTTTGGGGTATGCTGATGGTGTTAAGGGGTATCGCTTGTGGGATCCCACTACTCACAAGATTATCATCAGCAGAGATGTGATATTTGCAAAAGATAAGCTGCAAGAGAAAGATGAAAGTCAGAAGGAAGATCCAGAGACTATAGAAGTTATAGTCGAAGAAAAGTTTAAACCAGATGATTCTTCAGAAGCAACACCAGACCACGAAGATCAAGAACCAGTTGAATCTGACGCTATTTAACGGTCTACTCATGAAAGACAACCACCATCTTGGCATGATGATTATATCATTAAGCGCAATGTTACATATTGTCTTCTAACGGAGGAAGGAGTGCCTTCAACTCTCCAAGAGGCACTGAACGGCTCAGATGCTACTCTGTGGATGTCAGCAATGCAGGAAGAAATTGAAGCTCTATACAAGAACAAAACATGGGATCTGGTGTCACTACCACAAGGAAAAAAAAATCTATTAGCAACAAATGAGTATATAAGATCAAGGGAAATAGTGATGATCAAGTGAAGCGGTACCATGCAAGGTTGGTGGCAAAAGGGTATACTCAAAAAGAAAGGATTGATTTTAATGAAATCTTCTCCCCGGTGGTTCGACTTACTACTATTCGGGTGGTTCTGGCTATATGTGCTATGTTTGACTTACATCTGGAGCAGTTAGAAGTGAAAACTGCATTTTTTTCATGGAGATCTTGAAGAAGAAATTTATATGCTCCAACCAGAAGGTTTTGAAGAAAAAGAAAAAGAGAATTTAGTTTACCGGTTGAACAAATCTCTGTACGGTCTCAAGCAGGTACTAAGGTATTGGTACAAGAGATTTGATTCCTTCATTCTAAGCCTTGGATACAACAGACTATATGCAGATCCTTGTGCATATGTGAAGAGGTATGGTGAAAATGACTTCATGATATTGTTGTTGTATGTCGATGACATGTTGGTAGTAGGCCCCAACAAAGATCGTCTGAAAGAATTAAAGGCACAGTTAGGTAGGGAGTTTGAAATGAAGGACTTGGGACCAACAAATAAGATTCTAGGGATGCAAATTCACCGAGACAGAGATAACAGAAAGATTTGGCTTTCACAGAAAAGTTATTTGCAGAAGATCTTACAACGCTTTAATATGCAAGATTATAAGCCAATCTCTACCCCTCTTTCTGTTAATTTCAAGTTATCCTCTAGTATGTGTCCTAGCAATAAAGTAGAGAGGATAGAGATGTCTCGAGTATCGTATGCATCAGTAGTGGGAAGCTTAATGTTTGCTATGGTCTGTACTAGACCAGACATTGCACATGCAATGAGAGCAACCAATAGATACATGGCGAAGCCTGGACAAAAGCATTGGAGCGCGGTTAAGAGGATTTTCAGATACCTTAAAGGAACCGCAATTGTTGTATTATGTTATGGAGGATCAGACGTTCTTGTCAAAGGATATGCTGACTCGGATTATGCAGATGATCTTGATCATAGCAAATCAACTGCTGGGTATGTGTTTACACTCGTTGGCGGAGCTGTAAGCTGAGTTTCAAAACTGCAAGCAGTCGTGACTACATCAATAACAGAGACAGAATATGTAGCAGCTACACAGGCTAGTAAAGAAACAGTTTGGTTGCAAATATTATTGGAGGAACTCGGACACAAACAAGAGAAGATTACTCTACTTTGTGACGGTTATAGTGTTTTGCATCTTGTAAGGAATCCAGCATTTCATCCAAAGACGAGGCACATTAGAGTTCAGTACCACTTCATTCATGAGAAAGTGAAAGAAGGAACAATGGATATGCAAAAGATTCATACACAAGATAACCTGGCCAATTTCCTAACAAAGGCAATTAATGCTAATAAGTTTTGTTGATGTTGATCCTCTTGTGGCCTGAAGCACATATAAGTGATATAGAGATGACAAGATAGAAATAATGATGTGGAGATCCGATTGGTTTTCAATCAAATCTCCAAGTGGGAGATTGTCAACAAAGTAGGGCGTACACTTTGACAAGTGATGGCCGGTGCATGCAAATGAAGGCAAGGCACGTTTTGCTTAGGCAATTTGTGCAACAGTGGATGTCTCCCTCCCCTATAAAAGGGGATGCTCTGCATCCTGAAATAATAATCCAAAAAATCTCAAGTCCTGAAATAATCATCCAAAAAATCTTGAGTCCTCAAGTAATTGAGAGATAAGATAATGTGAGAGATTTAGAGAAGAAAAATAGTGATGTTCTTCTTAAATACTTTTAATCCTTCTCTAATTATAGAGAAAGGTTATAACTCCTTTTTCTCATAGTGAAATTCTTCAATATTTGTATGTCTAACATTCTCAAATATTTATTAGTATAAATCTCGCTCTATCCGGTTGGGTTCGTTCTCTAGTATAGAGCCCGCTAACAAGTAGTTAGATTTTGTTCTGAGTTTTATGATGAATGATCACTGGCATCTGAGCTTGAATATGATAAGAATCAAGGTTTTTGTGTTGCTGCAATTTTTTCCATTGTTTAGAAGGTCTTCACTAATGCTTACTAATTCTTGCTGCCAGACTGGGCCTAAAGTGGATCACTCTGAGGAAATGTGGATGATTGGGATAATGGTATTTGTTACTGGCGTGAAGTTTTTGCTGATGCTTTATTGTCGCCGATTCAAGAATGAGATTGTTAGGGCATATGCTCAGGATCATTTCTTTGATGTGGTTACCAATTCCGTCGGTCTTGTGACTGCAGTTCTAGCCATTCGATTCTACTGGTGGATTGATCCTACAGGAGCCATAATTGTGAGTTCACTGTTATCAATGCTTTTTTCTCCTCTCTAAAGCATCAAGTAGAAAAGATATGACATTGTGATGCATAAATATTCTCATGTTATGGCACTGCCGTGCCATTTCAATGCCACCTCCTCTAGTCTCTACCAAAGCAAGAAAGACCCAAAAGGGTGTTTGTTCTTTGTTTTTTGATCTTCTATTATCAGAGGGAGGGATACATACAGATCCTGTTGTGGAGTGAATATGATTGACAGATGAGAAAACTAATGACAAACAAGGTCTCTTAATGTTCATATATATATATATATATATATATATAGGGAGTCTCCAAAGTGGACATCCACTTTTCCACAAGAGTGTGGACTCCCCACCACCCTTGGATGAGAAAAGATCAA
>JAOWBR010165023.1:0-11902 GCA_028571145.1 Dionaea muscipula
TGAAGATTCTGAACTGAAAACTGTTTTCTATTTTCAAAAAAACAGAAAACAGAAAATTCAAACCAAACACGTAAAAACAGTGTAAACCAAACAGGGCCTTAGTTTCTCATTGATACTTAGAACACGATTCTGCTTCTGCTTTGTAACAGTTAATTTTCCTTTTATCTACTCATCATATCTATTGAACTTTTTCAGGTGTTCATTTCTCTAAAGCCCTGTTTGTACCTAGCATGTCTACCTATAACAAGGTTACTTCTGGTGCCTCAATCATGCCTTTTAGTAATAGAAAGGACTTGTCTTGGCAGTTCAGCATGCAGAGGATATGGGAGAAAATAATTCACGGCACGGGTATTCTCCGTTTCTCTCCTTGTATAATTTTGGGCTGCTTAACCTTTTTATTTATAGTTTCTTTCATGTGCTTGATGCCGATGCAGATCTGACTTGTGATAAAGATATCAAGGTCGATTACTTTGAGAATTCGCCACCTCAAGAATTTACTTATGATGATTATGCTCATTGTCATCTGGGAGGAGAGGGGCACCGTACCTGCAGTTTAGTGATTCCTTCTTTGCCTCAAGCAATCAAATGGCTAAGAGATTGTGTTAAAGAAAATCCTTCCTTCAGAGTTCAGGTCAGTGTGTCGTTCTGTCTTCTGATTCCTCACTTGTCTCGTAGCCCTGACCACGGTTTCAGAACCGTCGGTTTTGTGCCGGTTCCGGTTTCAGTTCCGCCGGTTCCGGTTCTATGTACGGATGGTTCCGAGACGGTTTCAGTTCAGTTCACGGTTCCGGTCCGGACGGTTTTCGACGGTTCTATTTTTATAAATTTTCAATTAGTGATGCATATAAAAATTATGAATTAGTGATGCATATATAAATTCAATTTTCAGTTAAAAAAAATTATAAAAATTTACATATTAATGAGGATTCGTCACGGAAATTATCAGAATATCTAAATAATTCAGAATATCTGGCTAATGAATCTTTTATAAACAAATCTAGACAATTCATTATTTGAATAATTCATTATTTGCAGAACATCTAAACAATTCATCATTGTCATCGGAAACAAATTTAGCTAATGAATATTTATAAACATTATCAGAATATCTAAATAATTCATTATTTGCAATACCTGCTATTTGTGTATAATTATTTGGTCTCAAAGTTTACCCAAAAATTATATTATATTTACTGAAGTTTTTATTTTCTATGCAAATATATTTATTTAGTTTTTAAACAGGCGATTCCGGCCGGTTCTGATTCATTGGTTCCAGTCGATTTTGAAACCGCCGGTCCCGATTCCAAATATAGGGGAACCAAAACCAGACCCTTCTCTAAGGAGTCGGTTCCGGTTCCGAAAACCGATGGTTCGATTCCGGTTCGGTTCCGGTTCAGAACCGAACCGTGGTCAGGACTATTGTCTCGTGTTAATATGTGGATGAGGTTATCCTGCTTAACCTTTTTGTGGATTCTAGGTTCTTGTTACGGGGTCATTGCATCTGGTCGGAGATGTCTTGAAGCTGCTGAGGAAGTGAAATTATTGTCTTTCATTCTCTTCTTGAGGTGTTATATAAAGCTGTGTTCATGTGCTTCTTCTATATAAACGCACAGATGTGCACCACTGTGATTATATTTCTTTCTCATACTATTCATATAACTGATATGTAATTGGAAGTGTTACCGTACATTATAGGCTTTGAATTATTTGTATTCTATCAAAGATTACAAAAATATATTTGACATATTAATTATGACAAATCGTCGCAGTTTTATTAGTAGACCTCATATCAATTTCCATTTTGGTGTATCATGTGACATTTTTCTTGATAGGCGTATATCTTACCAACACCAGCTAAAACAAAATATCTAACCAAAATTGGGGCTCTTGAATCTTGATCGCACCCAAGAACTGATACAACAGCTAGGGGTGATTTATGAAAGATAGATTCTATTTTCACCATAAAAATTCCCATGCCAACATATTTTATGAATGGACGAAAACTATCCTCGTGTAAAATTACTGGAAAGGACATTCAAATAAAAAGTCAAAAATATCCTTAGGTTTGCCCGTCTATCTCACCGTTCACTCTCATTACACCCACCTCACGTGATAGGCTAATGGTTCCCCTTGGTGGTCACATAAAGCGAGGTTGGTACTTGCCTAGTTGGTAGAAGCATAGACAGTAAATGGCCCATATGGATCAGAGGTTGATTTGTGATTGGATATTTTGTGACCATTATGGAGCTTAAAGCATCCACACCAATACTCCAAATTTAAAGTTTCTCTGGCCACTTACTATTCACATCATTTATCTTCTAAATTTAAATTCACATTTAAAAAATTATTACGTACTACATTTGTTATTCACTCATTACATCATTACAGATTCTCAAAAAAAAAATTTATATTTAAATTTACTATTGATTCACTCCAAAAATCATTACACAATACCTCTCATTATTTATCCACCCATATTTTCATCTATACCCAAAAACTCATCACATTCAAAAAATCATTACACAATACTCACTATTCACAGGCTTCAAAAATTCTAATTTTTTTTTTACCAAAAGTCTAAGCCCTGTTTGATAGTTGTTATAGATCTTGGAATGAGAATAACGATCATGTGTGTCCTCTATATTATTGTTTGTTTGACAAAATAAACTCAAGATTAACAATATATAAAATTAATAATGCGAGGATTGTTAATACCTGGTAGAACCAGGTATTAACAATCATATTCCAAGTCTTTCTTGTAAAAAATCTAAATTACTCCTTATATTTGTCATGTAATTACAAATTAATCAACTTTCACCCACGAAAACCATATTTTCTATCATTTATCTCCATTCTCAACAACCCTCGGCATCGTTGATAGCAACCCTCTTATCGTCAAAAAAATAATTTTCAGGTATGAGTATTGTCTTTTTTTTTATTATTATGATTTTTCGGTGCATTTCAATCATTAGTTTGACATAATTTTGTTAATTTTCCAATAGCTAGATATATTTGACAAAGAAACAAGGGAAAGAGAACATCAAGCGGGAGTTATTCTTCCTGATTTAGAGACGGCCAACTACATAGAACAAATCTTGAAATTATTCTTTGTTGTACATAAATTTTTATAAAGGTGATATACGACGTCACTTTAAAAAAGTCAAATATTATATGGTGCAAATATTATTATAGTATTCTTTTTGTTCGAATAATTTTCAATTATAAAACTAATTAATAGCATTTTTCATAATGAAAAAATGATCCTTTAATCTCATCCTTTGGTATTGCAATCAAATATGAACTTAGGATTAGTAATCCTAATTCCATGATTTAATCCCAACACAATCAAACACCGTCTAAAATTACAGTGATCATTATTAATCTCACTTCTTACTAATTCCATCTAATCTAACACGACTATCAAATGGGGCCCTAAGGTTTAGGTTGCGCTCGGATTTAGGTTCGGGTTAAGGCTCGGACATTAAAGTGGGGAGGTGCTCTAGCCTTGAGGCACACCTTCTAATAAGAAATAGGGATGTAACCGTTTTTTAAAACAAAAACGATAATATATTACCGTTTTATAATTTTTAAAACAGAAACGATAGTATATTATTATAATTATTTTTTATGAAACACGTTTATATTTTTAAAAAATTGTAATATAACAAATAAAAAAAAAAAACACTGGACACACCTCTAGAATGTGCGTAAAGTAATTGGGTTAAAGTGCAGGACCATATTCGGACCAGGCACCCGTAAATCAAGAATTTTATTTGACTTTTATATTCTGTTTTTTCTATACGTCCGTTTTACCAAAATTTTTGTAGTCACAACGAACAAAAACACGTAATAATACACACGAAAATTTAATTACATACACGATAATTTAATTATTATTAAATTGTCGTCGTGTTTCGGAGGAAAATTGGTTTTACCAAACACAGCGGAGAATAAAGAAAAAAGATGCAGATATCGACTCTGTAAGATCTGCCATGGCGGGTCTTCACCATCCTGTCAGACCAACCTCCTTGTCTTCTTCATCCTCGCCAGTCTCTGCCCAAAACTTTGCCACGAAACTCTTCCTATTCCTCACTATCCTCCCCCTCTCCTTGGCTCTCTTTGCGTTCGTGCTCCAATGGCGCGGCGGCGGAGGTTTTGAAGATCCGGTGGCCCGTTGGTCTCCCGACCACCGTCTTGGGTTTCCTGGGATGCAGAGCTCCGCCGAGTTCCAGAGGAGCAACGCGGCTGTCTCTGATGTGTTATGCAGAAGCCCGTCGTCGTCGTTTCCTTATTTCAGGGATTGGAAGTTTGATTATAATGGGTCCGATTTGGGTCCCAAGGTTAGGGTTCTTGAATGAGATTTCGATGATTCGAGTTGATGGGATTCTGATTTTGAGTAGGTGTTTTGGGATTTTTTCTCTGTTGGGCTTGTTTTTTTTTTTTTTTTGTTGATTTTGTTAATGGGTTCCCTTGATCATGGATTTTATTGTCTTATGGACTATGTAGCTTTCTGCTATTTATTCAAAAACTCTGCTATTTAGAGGATATTTGGCATTCTGTTGTCTCTGGGAATCGAGTGGTGGGCTAAGTTTGAATGTTTTTTTTTGTTGCTTATATTTCACTAATACTGTAATTTAAGGACTTTGAAGTTTGAACTAACAGAATTTCTTGTTTTGCTGGTCATCTTGACTTAGAAATGGTTGCTTGGATCCATTTCGAGTAGAAGAGATAGAAATTAAACTAGTAGAAATGGAAGGCAAATGATAGTAATGGATTATGCTCTTTGTTACAATACGAAGGATATCTAAGAATAAGAGAAAGTGAAATGAACTCTTTTCATACCTAACATTTGATCTAGTTGAACAAAATTCCTTCTTAGCTTTTCCTTATACCCTATTGGAACCACCTAGAACGATGAATTTGAGCAGAAAAGGAAAGGAACTTTTTGTGAATAGAATTGGAAATACCATGATTAGCACTATGTAATCCTTAGGATGTTGTTTTCCTTTCTAAAGTCCAATCCTCCTGTTCTTGTTGCCATGAATAACTTCTATTTTTGTAAAGTAGGAGGCCCGCTAAGTTTCATCTGGTTGATGTGCCTATTTTACATCCTATTCTTATTTTAGATATGTATCACAACGAGCACATCTGCTGGTTTGGAGCAAATTCTACCCTGGCTTTTCTATCATAAAGTCATTGGGATCACATACTTTTTCCTCTTTGTGGAGGGGAAGGCTGCATCTCCTCATGTATCTAAAGTCCTTGAAGGAATTCCGGTTAGTTCACATGCAGACATTAGATGCTAGACTTTTCCATGTCATTTCTTGCCATTTAAATCTGCTTTTCTACCTAATATTGTGACCTGTTATTTTCCTCTTGCAGGGAGTGAAAGTTATATACAGGACAAAAGAACTAGAGGAGCAACAATCTAGAAGGTTTGCTTGAATGCTGCTTGAACAGCCCAATGTTATATATTTCTTGGAATATTAGCTTGTGGTGATAACAACCCCACATTCATGGTGTTCAATTATTTGTCTATGAAAGTTAGCTCCTTTGGGTGACATGGTTTGTCATTCTGGTTACTTTCTTTATTGGATTGCAAAAACTCTTCTTTCCGACTTTAACTAGATTTTCCTTATTCGATTCAATCGGCGTGAAGAATATCTTATTTGCCATTTACATCATCAAGTTCTCTAGTAATGCAGATTGTAATAGTAGTCTGATGGGGAAAGAAATGCATTAAGAATGCAGCAGTTACATCTTGATTGCAAGCATTAAATAAATCCACATCAAAATATTCTTTACTGATAGCCAAAGTTTTCTGGTGCAAAACGAGGCTTCTTGAGAAAGAGGTAGGATGAAATTGGTTTTGCTTAATGTAAGAATAAGAACGGATGATGGAAAAAGTGCGAGAAAGGTTGGAGTTGAGAAGGGTTTTGGGAGGAGTTCCACCCCAATCTGACTCATGCACACACTGGTCTTTTGTGATTCATATGGGATGATCATATAGCCCAACCAAATTCTTGATGCCAAATTGACTTTTAAAGGTATGAAACCATTCATGTCTAGTCGTTCTACATGTACTCTCTCTCTCTATCTCTCTCTCTCCCCTCTGTGTGTGTGTGCTTTCTTCTTGTTATATGTACCGCTATTTTGATATTTGATGTCTTACGAAAAGGAAAGGTTGAGACTTGGGCTAATTTGCAGCAAAACTTCACATGCTAAATTTCATTCCATATTTGAATTGTCAGTCGTGTCTGGAATGAGACTTGGTTGGCTAGCTTCTTTTACAAGCCGTGCAATTATGAGCTGTTCGTGAAGCAATCCCTGAATATGGAAATGGCAATAGTAATGGCTAGGGTATGAAGTCATATTTGTTTGATGAGGTTGTCGATAGTATCAGTAATTAGTTCATCAGTACATCTCTAAATTACTTGATTTTACTTTGTGTATTTCCCAGGATGCTGGCATGGATTGGATTTTACATCTTGACACTGACGAGTTAATCCATCCAGGAGGAACCCGTGAGTACTCTGTGAGAGAACTGTTGTCAGATATTCCTGCAAACGTTGATATGGTTGTCTTTCCTAATTATGTGAGTATTTATGTGAATAAGATATGGAACTCTTTCCATCCTTCCATACAGTTTTGACGCTATATGGATTTTCTACTTTACAATCTTCTTATATTGAATTGTCTCTTCTTCTTTTTTTTAATTTTGATAATGAAAATTTCTAATTTCAGGAGAGCAGTGTCGAACGGGATGATGTTAAGGTGCCTTTTACTGAGGTAAACCCCTTTGGTGGTTATCGCTCTAAAAAAAATAAAAATTAAAGGAGATGCACTGTACGATCCTGTTATAGAAATTTTCTCACTACTTTTTGTAAGTTCCCTTGATGAATGATGATGATTTCATACTGATTCCTCTTTACGTACTTCGGCTAAAGTGATGTTATAGATCCTTGTGATATAAATTGTTGATGTGTGATTTATGGAGCTGGTTGGATTCTTATATTTTTAGTAAATAATATTTTGCTGATTCTGAAAACAGAAAATAATCTATTGGTCACAGTTGATGGCTGCCTTTTAATACCATCATGATTTGTTTGCCCTGGGAATTGGATCATTACAGGTATCAATGTTTAAAAAGAATTATGACCACCTTCCTCGAGACACGTACTTTGGAAATTACAAAGAAGCAACACGTGGCAACCCAAATTATTTTCTGACTTATGGAAATGGAAAGTCAGCTGCTAGAATTCAAGATCACCTCCGTCCCAACGGTGCACATAGATGGCACAACTACATGAAATCGCCAAAGTATCTGCTCTATTCTGTTTCCCTTCTTTTATTGAACGCTGAATATTTTTCATACATGACAAAATGCAGTCTATTAATTGTATGGTTTCCGGGTTTTTTTTCAGTGAGATCAAACTGGACGAGGCTGCTGTTCTGCATTAATACATACGCACAATATTCTGATTTGACATCAAGGCGTGATAGGTGTGGTTGCAAGCCCACAAAGGAGGATGTAAAAAGATGCTTCATGTTGGAATTTGATCGAGCTGTGAGTTACTCTGGGCATCTTCTTTGCATCTTTGCTTAATAGCTGCCTTTCTTCCCACCATGCTGTTTCATTTCTCGTTTTAGTATTTTCCACTTCAAAGCGCACAAGGCCTGTTTGGGTTGTTTTCTTTCATCAACCTCGGACCATGATTTGTTGATAGTTCATTATGTGCAGTCGCTTATTCTTGTTTCCCCTTTCCAACATGTTGCTGATTATGTATGATTCTGAATAGAGTTTAACTTGGATAAACCTGTTTCCTTTTCGTTTTTTCTTATATTGAAGGTGTGTGCTTACTGCTTAGTATACTGCATCTAGTTAGTATGAGAGTTTGTGAAATGGTCTAATTGCAGGCGTTTATTGTTGCCTCAACTGCGACAGAGGAAGAAATGCTTCGCTGGTGAGAACACATGACAGTTTCTGCCTGTTCTTTCGATCTATCATTTTCCATCTTTTCTTTGAACTTGCATGCTTCTACCAATCCCTCCTTTCTGTCATCCTATGGTTTACATGAAATCAGCATTTTGTTGAACCCTAAACTATTTAATGACGCATGGATTGGTAGAAGCTTGCAAACAAATGAGTATTTTTGTCCAAATTGCATCCTGAAGTTTTAAATTACAAACAAATGACTGTTTCCTTCATCGTTTTCAAGTTAAAATCCGGAAATAAATAGGGTGTACTTTGTTTGTAATTTTAAAACTTTAAGGTGTAATTTGGACGAAAATACTCATTTGTTTCTAATTTTAAAACTTCAGGGTGTAATTTGTTTTATTAAATAATTTAGGATTCATATCAAAATTAGTTAATAGTTTAGGGTTGAAAATTGATTTATCTGATTATCTCGATCTCAGAAAGTGTCATTACTTTTTGCTCTTCTCCTGATCTAGGTATCGGGAACATGTGGTATGGATGGACAAAGAAATAAAGCTGAAACTACTCAGAAAGGGCATCCTGACTCGCATTTATGCTCCAATGGTGAGTTTCTATTGCGCTTAATCTAAAGACAAATTATGCTTCCATTGTACCTAGGGGGTGATTGGCTACAGCATATGCAGGGGTATATACATATCCCCCTGTATATGTTGCCAAACCATAACTTTGCACCATTTGTCAAACAAAAGATATGGAGGGGGAGGGTGTATAAAATCACTGTTTGAGGTGTATTAGCTTTCGTTAGGTTTGAGGCCAGCGAAAGCTTATACGCTTCTCATATCTTTTATTTCTCTCTGCTTTTTACAGTGTATCCCACCTTACTCCCCTCTATATTGCCAAATAACTTTTTTTGACATCTTAATCCCTCTTCTATAAACATCACATCAATAGGGACCCATCCTCCAAACATAATACATTCTTTATATCTTATCCTCTTTCATAACTAATACATCTCATCTTTTGTTGGTTCCAATCGGCCCCCTAGTGTCATGCTTTCGTTCTGTGAATTTCCTCCTGTACTACTGCAAGTTTGGTTTCATTCAGAGTTTTGTAATTTTTGTGTTACAGATGATCATTCAAGGACTAGGGGCATCTGGTGTCTTTGCTTCGGCGATAGAGTCGGGTCAAGGAGCGATATCTGCAAAGAGCTTATCGTCCGTCCCATCAAGCAACTCATCCATTCGAGCTGATCCGGGAATGACTTCTGTAGAAAAGATAGGTGACAACCCGGAATTCCATGCAACCGCAAGGAAAATCCTCGATGTGAAAGAACTAGAAACTTTTGCCCCAGCAGTCCCACCGTCTTCACCCCCTGGGCTTTGATGAAATAGAAAACTTGTGCTCCTGTAGTCTGTCTTACTCCAGAGTTGAGCCAGCCCGGCCCTGCCCCTGTCACCACAGGGTGATGTTCCGGTCCGCTGCACATTTTTGAGAGCGAAGAGCGTGGAATGGAGATTGGAGGGTGATCGTCGTATTGCTGATTTTTCTGGACTGCATTTTTATACTTGTTGTACAGGATGGATGAAGAGTGATATAACTAACTCCATTGAAAAGGGAGGATGATGGAATGAATGAGATTCTTTTACAAGGGTGGCTTTGGCTTGGTTCTTAGATCTTGGTGGTGGGTTTGTTTTTTCTCCTCCTCAAAATTTGATCGAATCGAACAGCTGACTTGGTTGGGCTATAATCAGACTTTCTGATCGATGATTTGTCATTGCTTTGGCTTTGTGGTAGTTGATTTCACGAGGACTTTTAGTTTTTGTTGGTGTATCACGACTTAATGGTTTGATCAATTATATTGACGATTATTTCTGAGTAGTTTTAAGATAAGGTTAAAAACACGATGCCTCTAGTTATTACAAAATAATCCTTTTAAACTTAAGGCTATGTTCCTGGTAATTAAATATGTTTAAGATAGTTTTGCTGAATTTAGCATACGAGTCTGTTAACCAAAATGAATAACTCTTGTAATACAGGGGAATTTGGGGGGCTAAATGTAGTTGGTTGGGGCCATTACCCGCTTGATTTGGGAAAATTTTGGAGAGAAAAGACAAAAGACCCCTTTTTTTTTTTTTTTGGCTATTTTGAATCTTTTTTGCTATTGGTTCCTCGTTGTATTGTCGACGTCTCATTGGTCCCCTAATGTGGAACTCGATCATCGGCATTCTCTTTCTCTTTAATCAAATCATTAAACTAAAAAATTTAGGCGTAATTACTCGGTAATTTGTTTATTTATTTATCGACAAATTTGGCGAGGGAAAAAAAAAAAAAACACACCGCGCAATTCCCAGTTAGAGGGAGAATGACTGCGCGTCGGAGGGGATCAGCTGTCGCCGACGTTGCCGCGGCGGCGACGAAGGAAGCTCAGGCGGCGCAGCCGCCTCCTCAACCACCTTCTGCTGCGAGCTCAGTCGAACATCAGATCGCTCCATCCAAATGGCCGAAGGTTCTGTCCTTCTCTCTTCTCTTCATAATCCCTTATATGTACCTCCTCCTCTTCCACTAGAGTAGAGGAGGAGCTCAAGCGATCGATCCTCATCAACGCCGCCGTCAGCGCCGTCGGGTTTGTTGTTACTGTGAAATTGATTCCAGTAGCTACTAAGTTTGAGCGGAATTTGTTTGGTTACGATATCAACGAGGAAGGTACCCTGGAGGCAACATCAAAATGTGAGCTTTCTCCATCCTTTGTTTAAATCTGTGCATTTTCTTTTCTGCAAATGTTGAACTTGATTGCTAATTAGCAATCAAGATGTGAACTTGATGTTGAACTTGCAGAAAAGAAAATGCACAGATTGCTCATTGACGTTGAACTTGATTGCTGCCCAATCTGCTAATTGAGCAGTAATTAAGTTCAACTGCAAAATCTGCTAATTGAGCAGCAATCAAGTTCTATAGCAAAATCTGCTAATTGAGCAGATTTAAAAAGAAAATGCATAGCAATCAAGTTCAACATCAACAACATCAACTTGATTGCTAATTGAGCTGCAAAATCTGCGTATGTGTTCTTTTTTCCTTCACTGTGAAGTCAGGTTTAGGATTTTGTGCTGAATGGCCCTGAAGATGATGGTCTTGGTTTTCAATTGCCTTGTGGAATACATGGCTGCAAGATTTTCTGTTGTATCTAGTTTATTATCTTTGAATAAAAGTTGTCTAAGGCTGTTTGAGAAGACAGGTGAAGCTGAACCCCCTGAAATTGATGGCAGGCTTGAATTTCAACTAGCTGATATCTTAGTCATATAGACATCGTGTACAAAGTTTGTGTGACGTAGTTTTGGGTGCGTTGGTGTGCCAGTTTCATGAGTGGATTAAATTGTGTTACTTGATCTTGGTTTCTATGTGGAACTAATGTATGAATTTGCAAATAGGATTTTTTTTTCTTTGATAAAATATGAAGATTGGGTGACTAAGTAAGCTATGCAATCTGCTCTCCAAGTATCCATACCCCTCTTTTTTTTTATCATGCTTTGGCTTTGCAGTTGCATGTCTCTCTGGTTAAACTTCCAGAAATCATGTAAACTAACCTAAAAAGTTTATCTCACCGTGCTATTAAGTAACTTGTTCCCTTGCTGGATAAATTTTATACTTTCGATCATATGTCTAGAAAATCTTTTTCTGGAACATGACTCATATCAAAATGGTCATCATTTTATGTTCATTTTGCCCATGTCAATATTTTGTCTAGCTGATATTGTAATCTTCAGACTGAAGTCCACTGACTAGATTTAGGTGACCCTTTGCTACCTCTGCTATAACATGCATGTTGTTGATTTAGCTGATTTATTTACTCTTGATTACAACAATATGCCATTGCTAGCCAATTTGGGCATGACATTCGTATTTTTGTCACTTTCTCTTGCAGACCTGAGTCCTTGGGCATAGCGGTTGGAATAGTCTTCTTGGTTC
>JAOWBR010165034.1:0-11901 GCA_028571145.1 Dionaea muscipula
AAAGACACCAAAAGCAAGCTAATGCATGGATCAAAACATGCCCAAACAACACCACATGCTCAAAATACGAAAATCACTCAAAATCCCCAAATCACAACCAAATCATCAATCCACCTCAATCCACTTGATTCAAGGCATCAACACACCTCCAATGACATGCTCACACATCCACAACTCAAGCCCAAGAAAGAAATCAAGCTCACACATGCTCAAATGGCTAAAGGTCTCACCTTGAGATGAAATGGTCAAAATCCCTAGCTCAAAGTGGATGGATCTTGAAGCTCTTGAGGTGATGAGTCCTTTCCCTAGCTCCTTGCTCCTTGCTCCAAGCTTCAATGGTGGCAAATGGAAGAGAGAGAGTGTGTGAGGAAGGAAGAAGAAGAAGAAGAAAAATGTGGTGGGATGGAAGAGGATGAATCGGTCAATGAGATGGGAGGAGGAAGAAAGATGGTCAAAGGAAAAAGTGAGGGAGGACTCTAGGGATTCTTTAATCCCTAGTGGGCCTATTGGGTCATCCCATGCCCATCCAAAAGTGGGCCAAGCCAATGGGCTAAAGAAAGAAAGAAAGAAAGGGAAAAGGGCTAAGGAAGAAGGGTATGGGATGGTGGTCTAATCAATGTCCACTAAATAGACTCAAGGCATTAAAGATAAGGGCTCACATGGGATTTTAATCCCATGTTCCAACACAAAATAAATCAACTCCCCCAAAATGGCCAAATGGGTCTCAAATAAAAAGAAAAAAAAATGAACCGGGTTTTTAAAATACGGGTCGTAACACTTCTAGTCAAAGGTATAATCTTTGCACTTCGCATTATGACATTTCTTTACTTTTTTTTTTATTTAAACATAATTTACTTTTATATTTCAGGGTGAAGTCAACTCATGCTGTGATAAAATAACACTTGGGATGGGGACACCATGTAATGCTTAGAAACTTCTGTATCTAAAATAGATGACATGCTATCAATGCAGGTTGAAAGTATTAAAGAATTATTTCAAAATTCTATCAATAAATCACGTCACGTGCATGTTGAAGAGCCCCTGTATGATTTACTAAGATCTCATGTTTTACTAGAGGCACTAGATTTGATCGATTGTCATCTGTCATACATTAATGACGTCTCATGTTTCACTAGAGGCACTATATTTGATCGATTCTTGATATATCTATTTATACTTAATAAATTTGTTTCACCAATATTCTTTTTTCTCTTTTAAAAATTTTAAAAAATATATCAATATTAGACTCATTAAAATCGTGATAAAAAATAAATTTTTTTGCTATAATATATAAAAAAAAAATAGAAAAAGAAAGAAAGAAAACGCAAAGAAAGAGATCTGGAAAAAAAATGCAAAGAAAATGAAAAGTAAGAAAGAAAACGGAAAGAAAGAGAGAAAATGGAAAAAAAAGAAAGAAAATGGAAAGAACAAAAAAAAAAATTGTGGATGAATCAATCACGTCTCTCATATCAATTTGGGGTGGGGTGTAATTAACACAACTCTTAAGAGCATCTTCCGCAAGTAAAAAGATTTAGAGTATTTGGAGTGTGTGAATTGTGAGAGGATTATGTAATGATTTTTTGAACGTGAATGAGTTTTTGGAGTGTATGTAATTATGAGTGGATGAATAGTTAAAGGTATTGTGTAATGATTTTTGGAGTGAATCAATATTAATTTTAAATTTATAGTTTTTTGAAGAATATGTAATGATGTAACGGATGAATAGTGAGAGTGATGTGTAATAAATTTTTAAATATGAATAAAAATTTAGACGGTGGATTGTGTGAATAGTGAGGGAAGATTTGATGGAGATGCTCTAAGGCCTTGTTTGATAAACAATTTCGAACCCGAGATTTATTACAAACTCATTGTTTGATTGAAAAAAATGGCATGGTATTACTAATACTATGGGATAATGCTCTTGACCTTAGTATTATAATACCATGGGGGATTAGGTATTAATAATATCAAGTTCAAACTCTCTCTTAAAATTATCAATCTCACGTTTAATCCTAACATAATCAAGCACTCTCTTAAAATTTCATTTCTCCTTATAATCTCATTTCTTATCAAATCTCATTTTTTATAATCTCATTTTCTTACTAATCTCATCTAAGAGCATCATTAGCAGTAAAAAAAATTTGGAGTTTTTGAAGTGTATGAATAGTGAGAGGATTGTGTAATGGATGAATAGTAAGAGGGATTGTGTTATGATTTTTGGAATGAATGAATAGTAATTTTAAATTTATAGTTTTTTGAAGAATGAGTAATGATGTGATGTGTAAATAGTGAGAGTAATGTGTAATAATTTTTTGAGTATGGAGGTTTTAGAATTTATAAATAGTGAGGGAAGAAGAGTGATAGACTGCTGTGGATGCTCTAATCCTACACAATTATCATTCCCCTACAATGCCTATACCTATCTTCCCTTTGCCCCCTCTCCCTGGTCTCCCACTCATTTTCTGTGCTCCACATCTCTCTCCCTCTCTCTGTTCTGTCAGTTGTCACCCGTCATTCCCCTACAATACCTATAGCCTTTGTTTATCCTTTCTCTTTCTTCCTTACTTCCTCTATCTGAGATCGTGTGTGATTTTTCTTCACTGTCACTGCCCATGTCTAGAAACCCATTGAAAGGAGTACCCAGATAGTAGTATCGGAGAAAGTAGAAGAACCCATCTTGAGAATTCCATACTTTTCTGAGCCGCGGAACCATGAAGGTATATACCACCCTTTTTTTTTCCTTTTTTTTGGGATGCAGGGTTTTGTCATTTTGCTAGTTGAAGGGTCAAATGGGCTCAAAAAATTTCCCATTACTATTCATCCACTAAAAATCTTCAAATTTCATCCATACTCAAACAATCATGACATAATACTCTCACTATCTATCCATTAAAACTCCAAATTTTCCCCCCTCAATCCACACCTCAATCTTTTGATATTTATTTTGATATTTTCTTTCAAATTATTACACACCTCAACCTTGTGATATTTATTTTGATATTCTTTCTCAAATTATTATACAATACTGTTACTATTCACTCATTAACACTTAAAAAATTTTCCTTCATGCTCAATCATTGTATAATACTCTTATTATTCACTCTCTAAAAATCAAAACAATCCTCTCAACCAATATACATGTTCTAATGGGGATAAAGAGGGCGTTGAATGATCCTCATGGAGTTTTAAGCAACTCGGATGATTTTTCGGTCGACCCATGCAGTTGGGCCATGATCACTTGTTCTCCAGACGAAGTGGGGCCTTTTCTGATGATCCTTTTTTAGGATAGGGGGTCTTCGTCACTTCAGAAAAAATTAAAAAAAAAAAACCCAACCCTCATGCCGGTTTATTTAGAAGATATAAAAATGAGAGATAATTAATGATAAGATAAGAAGAGGGATTGAGGGATAATTAGTGATAAGAATAAGAAGAGGGATAATGTATGATGGGATAGTGAGTTGGTCAAGTTATATAGTGTGTTGACTTTATAAACCGGTTACTTTTTTTTTTGATCGGCAAAGAAGAATTTATTATTGTAATGAAGTATTACAATAAAGCGCAAGTGTAAAAATGTGTTTACTTTGCAGATAAAATGGTGGGATAAAATTCGTCGGAAAAAAATTCGCCCGAAAAATCCGTCCGAAAAAAAAACCGTCGGGAAAAATTCGTTAGAAAAAGTTTACCGAAAAAAGTTCGTCGAAAAAAATTTGTCGGAAAAAGTTCACCGAAAAAGTCCATTGGCAAAAAAATCCGTTGGAAAAAATTTGGAAAAAATTCATCGAAAAAATTTTGTCAAAAAAAATTTGCCAAAAAAGGTCATCGGAAAAATTCTTCGGGAAAAGTTTAAAAAAAAGTTCGTTGAGAAAAAATCGAGAAAAGTTCATCTGAAAAAATTCGTCGGAAAAGGTCGTCTGAAAAATTCGTCAAAAAAAAATTCATCTGGAAAAAGTTCGTCGGGAAAAATTCGCAGGAAAAAAATCAGAAAAAATTCGTCGGGAAAAGTTCGTCAGAAAAAATTCGTCAAAAAAGATCGCTAGAAAAATTCAAGGAAAAAAATTAGTCGAAAAAAATTCATAAAAAAAATTTACCAAAAAATACCACCAAGCTTTATCCAGCAGGGTGGGATAAAATAATAACACATCCCTCATATTACTATTTTATCCCACAATACATGGGATATGGGATTAAATAATCCCATCCTATGTCCCCATTCCGGCCTCCAAAATTTGTTAGCAAACAAGGGATAAGAAATGGGTGAGATAGTGCAATCGAATCTCATGTCATTATCCCCAAATAAATAGGGCCTCAATGTATTCTTTTTATGAAGCAGTGTCTTTTCTAAAGAGTAAAGACGTCTTTAATTTTAAAAATAAAAAATAAAAATGTAAATTTTATGTATAAAAATAGAAAAGATGTCACTCAATGTAAATTTTATGCATTAAAGACGCCTTTAAACATAGTTTTAAAAATACTTTCAACTGCATCGTTTTTTATAATTTTTTTTAAAAATACAATATTTATTTTAAAAATTCGTACAATATAAGTTTGGAAGCTACATCGGGACGGATAACAGGTTGAAAACAGAAGGAAAGTAGTTCCCACCAATGCAGTCATTTAAGAATCATCATTTTTTTAGACAAGATACGGTAGTTGTGATTAAGTGGGGCAAAGTTTAGGCTAGTCATCTACTGAGTAACTGTGTTTGCTCAAGCTACACTTTGATTCACGTGGCCTTGATGTTATATTGGTCAAACAATGGCAAACTGCTACAAAAGGGTCTACCATTTGAGAGGATCAATCAAGCTATTACAAAAAGCTCCAGTTAGCATTTGAAAGGATCAAGAATTGAGAAGTCCTGGCTGGTCATCTCTTGCTCTCAACTAGGCATGGCCTCAAATTCATTGGAGTATATTTATATGAATAGACAAACTTTTAAATCTTTGAGGCCTTGCCAGGCCAAGGGGAGGGCTAGTAACATAGCAGTTTGTTTATCAATCTTGGGTGACGAAAGTACATCTGTACTCCATATTCCACAAATGGAGAGGAGATTTTGTGTTCTATATCTACCATGATGGTAAGGATCAAAGACTATATTTTCGATTTCCTTCCTACTGCCTGGCCCATTAGTAGTGTGACTGATATTCCAATGGCCAGCTTTTTCTTCTTCTGGTGACAACCCTAAATATTTAGTCACACTACTAACATAGACCCTTACCATCATGGTAGTATGCCTCACAACTCTTTAAAACTAACAGAAACCAGATTCACCCACCATAGGAAATGAGTTGCTCTATTTGCACCACGGACTCTAAATCATGCCATGACATTTTTGTTCGGTCAACATTTCCGTCGAACATGTGGTGGCGTGAGTGTTGTAATTATAGTGTAAACAGAATTTTTCATAGGAATTGCATAAAGTGCATAGTATACCATACCTAGATGTTTACAATACTTCCAAATGTCCAACTACAACAGTGGCATGGATGAACCACAAAAAGAGAAACTAAAGTCACACAAATCCGGCTTTTTCCAACATATTTCACCAAATAAGAGTATGTTCCAAACCAGAAATATTAGCATCATGGGTCCCTTATGGAGTCCAACGAGCAGATCTTCATGCCGCAGAATTGCTCTGGAAAAATGTGCATGGAATGTTCTAAATCAACAGCAAGAAGCTACTACTGGTAGTAATGTAGATAAAGTATTTCAAGTGGGTGGCACAGCAGCGTACACTAACGAAAATCAAATCTATATCAGTAAAACAATTGGAATCCTGTCCTTGACACTGGATGCATGAGACAAGAGAGATGATTGAAGCCATGTCATGCTTCAGCTGTTGACGCTTGCGCTCAGGTGCACCCCAGACTATTTTTCACAGGAAGTTCAGTTTACGCATAATATGATAACATGCGCTAAACAAAAAATTAGGGAACAGATAGTGGAACATTTGGCGCTTACTTGGTCATGCCAAAATCTAACAGGTGTAAGGAAACAAACAACCCAAGAAAGAATGCTCACTACTTAACCTTGTGGAATGCCATTCGCTCTATCACTGAAAAGACTTATGCCATGATCAAGCAAGATGTAAGAAGAGATACCTTTGATAGTAGAATCTTATGGCTCTCACTGAAGTATTGATTTGGATGATTAATTCCAGAATCACAGGAAGTCCCATGAATAGCTTCAAACACTAATGTGCAAGCCAGCTGCAAATTTGTTGCAACTTTTAAAACAAATAACACAAATCTTGGGAGTTGAACAGCAAGGACGACAGAATCAAGAAGAGTAGGATTCAAATATAATGTCAGTCTCTTACCTGAAAATGTTTGTTTCGTACTCGGTCCAAGACATCCTCCATAGCCCGACTACTCATTCCCATTTTATTGAGGGCTGCTTTCAGATTGTCCTCACTGGAAAGCATCATATATATGCCAGTGGGAATCACAAAACGTCAAACCAACACAAATCATTTCTTCAGGACGCGATAAAAATAGAACGATTCTACAAGTCTCAAGGGCAAATAAAAAGCAACTCATGTTAAGTGACTTGTGTACAGCTATCATTGGTTACCATATCAGCTATCATTCTGCAAGTCTCCTTCTCTCACACAGGATTATTCTTTTGTGGCTGTTTATTTCAATAAATTGAAGGGTATTGGGACGAATTGGCCTCTTACGCCTCTTCACGCCTGCACTGGTAGTGCGATGAAAGTTATATAGAACGTGACCAGGATGAGAAGGTGCTCCAATTCCTCATAGGGCTCCACGATTCCTACTTTGCTGTTTGAGGCCAAATATTGCTCATGAATCCTCTTCCACCCCTTAACAAAGCTTATGCTCCAGTATCGCAAGAGGAGAAGCAATGAGAGATAGTTATGTCTCTCCATCATCCCGAGACTGTTTCCGTTGTTGTTAATCGCTCTGGTTCACGTCCTTATTCGGACCCTAAAGGAAGCAATTGCCCTAAAGGAAAGAGAGACCAGTCTGTGATTGTTGTCGCAACCTTGGGTTATCTGGCCTTGGGCACACAATTGACCGTTGCTATCATCTACATGGTTATCCTCCAGGACATCCGAAGCGTGAGATAGGAAATAAGGGATCCGAAGCATGAAACAGGAAATAAGGGGATACTTGGTGCTAGGCCCTCCTCTCATTCGCTTAAAAAGGAAGACCATGTAGCACCTACCTTCATTCACTCAGGCACAATATGCTCAAATCCTTACAATGCTTAATCAAGGTACCTCTCATGGTTCTGCCAATGTCGTCACAAGTACGTCCATATCGTCTTCCCCAAAAAATTCTTGGATCAACCATTTTATATCTTCCTCACATATCCTGGACAACTCTACACTATTAGCAACTCCCATCAATCTGTTACTGTTGCTTCTCGTGGCACCGTGGATCTCGGTCCCTTGTTACACCTCACTAATGTTTTCCACGTCGCATAATTCAATGTCAACATATTATCTATTAGTACTGTTGTTCCCTCAATTGTTCTGTCACATTCTTCCCTAACTTTTATCTATTTCAGGACCTTGGAACGAAGAAGACGATTAGATTGGGTAAGAAAGTTGGAGGCCTTTACCTATTCGAGACATATCCACAACAGGATTTTATACTTTGCTTGGTAATTCCTTGGTGTCCTGGAAGACCATGAAGCAAAACATGGTCTCCCGATCCTCTGCTTACGTTGTTTTGCATTGTGATAACTAATCCGCCCTTCACATTGTTGTTAATCCGGTCTTCCATGAAAGGACAAAGCACATCGTTATAGAATGTCACTTCATCCGAGAAAGAATTCAATCAGGCCTGATTAAAACAACTTATGTTTCCACTATTGAGCAGCTTGCCGTCATTTTCACCCCTCGGATGTCAACGGTTTCTTTCTGTTAAGGTGTACGAACCAAACAAACATAAAAATGAGCTTTTATTATCACTAATGGAGCAGCAATAATACAAAAAGGAGGGGGAGATAATAACTCATTCCACTCTCATGTACACACACTCTGTGTTTTATTCTCTCTTAGGCTCACTACCTTTTTCTTTGTCCCTTGCCCTTTTGCCTCTTGCTATTATGGGATGGGATGATTTCCCAAGGCCAGCCCCTCCTCTTTTTATAGTGATGGAGAAGGAAGAGGGGAGGAAGCAGAGGAATTGTGTGCCAAAAGAAAACGTGGGCTGCTCTACGTCTATGCTCCTGTTTCCCATTGTCCAGAAGAAAAATGAGGCTACAGTATTTGTGGAAAAACAAGGCAAGGTAGGGCTAGACGATAGACCCCATCAATTCTCCTCCTCCAGCCACATCGATACTCCTTCTTTAGTCAGTATCCATTCCAGCTATGTCAGCACATAGTTGAAGCTTGTCTCGTGTAACTATCTTCGTCAGCATGTCTGCTGGATTCTCATTGGTGGGGATCTTCACAAGTGTTAATTGTTGCTGCTCCATGACTTCGCGTATCCAATGATAGCGAACGCCGATATGCTTCGTGCGGGAATGGTACATTGCATTCTTGCTCAAGTCCAGAGCACTCTGACTATCACAATGTACTCGGTATTCAGACTGACTGATACCCAGTTCTTGGAGGAACCTCTTCACCCACAACATTTCTTTACCGACTTCCACTACGGCAATGTATTCAGCTTCTGTTGTGAATAAAGCTACACACTTCTGTAATCTGGATTGTCATGAGATAGCTTCCCTTGCTAGAGTGAAGAGATAACCCGATGTAGACTTTCTTCCATCCAGATCACTTGTCATGTCTGTATCTATATAGCCCTCCAAGATTAGTTTTATTCCCCCAAAGCACAAGCATAATGACTTTATACCCTTCAGGTACCAAAGAATCCACTTAACTACTTCTCAATGCTCTCTTCCTGGATTGGAAAGGAATCTGCTCACAACACCTGTAGCATGAGTAATGTCAGGTGTGGTACACACCATAACATACATGAGACTACCAACTGCTGAAGAGTATAGAACTGTCTTCATCTCTTCCATCTCCTTCTTCGAGGAAGGACATGAACTCTTCCTCATCTTGAAGTGATTGGCCAGTGGAATGCTGACTGGCTTAGCATTGTGCATGTTGAATCGTTTGATGACTCGTTCAATATACTTCACCTGTAAAAGCCACAACTTCTTGGCTTTTCTATAGCGCTCAATCTTCATGCCTAGAATTTATTGTGTTGGGCCCAAGTCCTTCATGTCAAAGAACTTAGAGAGATTCATCTTCAACTTGCTGATCATAGTTGCATCCTGGCCAATGATCAACATATCATCTACATAAAGTAGGAGTGCAACAAGATTACCATTTGAGAATTTACGGATGTAGATACAATGATCCACTGCAGTTCTCTTATATCCATAACCCACCATAAATGAGTCGAACTTCTTATATCACTGCCTTGGCGCTTGCTTAAGCCCGTGAGACTTTTCTTCAATTTGCACACTAGATGATTCTTCAATTTGCACACCAGATGCTCTTTCCCTGGTGTCTCAAATCCTTCTGGCTGCTTCATGTAGATTTCTTCTGTCAGATTTTCATGAAGAAAGGTTGTCTTGACATCCATTTGTTCAAGCTCCAGATCAAGGCTGGCTACCAACCCGAGTATAACTCGAACTAAGGTTATCTTTACAACTGGAGAGAAGATTTGTCAAAGTTGATGCCTTTCTTTTACTCGAAACCTTTGACTACCAGCCGTGCTTCGTGCTTTATCGGCTTCCCGTCACCGTTCTTCAGCTTGAACACCATTTGTTTCTTAGGGCTCTGTTTCCCTTGAGAAGATTCTTCAACTCATAAGTCTGATTTGTATGCAAGGACCCCATCTCGTCTTGCAGAAGTGTCCCAGCTCTTGTCTGCATGTGTATGTGCTTCCTAAAAGTTCTCTGG
The DNA here is from genome assembly GCA_028571145.1 of Dionaea muscipula. Lineage (NCBI taxonomy): Eukaryota > Viridiplantae > Streptophyta > Magnoliopsida > Caryophyllales > Droseraceae > Dionaea > Dionaea muscipula. Next base: position 9,887 of record JAOWBR010165034.1, read on the forward strand.
CTCCCCCTCATCAATAAGGAGGGTAAAGTTTAACTCTAGTACTCGACCACTTCTGGAAGTTCTTGGCTGTTGTTGCTGGTCTTCTGGTGGAGGTGAATCATCATTTGGACCATTAACGAGTCCTGCAATGTCTGGTGGAGGGGATTGTTGCTCCCCCTGCTCAACACCTTCATTATCCTCCTCTGGCTCTAGAAAGTCAATTGCAGCTCTATCGTCTGTACTAAGCTGTAATTGTACAGGATCTGAAGTGGAACTTGTAGTGATGGTCTCTGCATCAATTGACTTTAAGACTTTCAAAATCTCCATAGAGTTGGTTTCCTTGGAACACAACGCGTCTGCTTCTGATAATTTGCTTCTTCAATGGATCCCAAAGTCTGTATCCATATTCTTCATCTCCATATCTGACAAAGATGCATGGAGTGGATTTGCTATCAAACTTCTGTTCTAGCTCTTTGGATACATGTGCAAAAGCTATGCACCTGAACACAATCAAATGAGTATGAGGCATCCTTCCCAGACCACACCTTCTCCGAGACTTCAAAATTCAGGGGGGTTGAGGGTGCTCTGTTGATCAGATAGCAGGCGGTGAGAACAGCTTCACCCCAGAATGGCTTTGGTAGCTTTAGCCATCATGAGCATGCATGTGACTTTCTCTACAATGGTCTGATTCATCCTCTCAGCGACATCATTATGTTGTGGGGTGCGAGGTACTGTCTTCTCGTGTCTGATGCCTTGGACAACACAATAGGATTTGAACTGCCTGGAAGTTTACTCGCCTCCATTATATGTACGGAGGCATTTCAGCTTCTTCCCTGTAGCTCTTTTCATCATGACGTGAAAAAGCTTGAACTGTTCAAAGACCTAATATTTTGCTTTTATACAATACACCCACACTTTTCGTAATGCATCATCAATAAAAGTTACAAAATATCTGCTACCTCTTAGTGACTCGACCTCTATGAGACCACATACATCAGAGTGTACTAAACTTAATAATTCATATCTTCTTTTAACAGGAAAACTAAAAGATACTCTATGTTGCTTGCCAAATAAGCAATGATCAAAAGGATTTAGAGCAGTACCTTTAAACACTGTAATGAGTGACTTCTTTGTTAGTAGCTGCAAACCCTTCTCACTCATGTCTCCGAGTCTCTCACGCCACAAAAACGATGATGCCTATCTTCAGCTGCATTGAGGCTGTCTGAGCACACCTTCAGTTGAGTCTTATACAAGGAGCTGCAAAAATGTCCGCAAGCGACCACCATGACTCCTTTTGATAGCTTCCAGATGCCTCTGCCGAAGTGACTCTTGTAGCCCTGTTTATCAAGGGCTATCCCTGAGAGTAGATTGAGCAGCAGTTCTGGAATTTGACGAACATCTTTCAAGACCATGGTACACCCAACAGTGGTCTTAACTTGCACATTGTCGATTCTCATAACCGGCGAGCAACTGGTGTTTCTCATCTTCACCGTGCCAAAGTCTCCAGCTGTGTACGATGTGAAGAAACTCTTGTGGGGAGTGGCACGGTAAGAAGCTGTTGTGTCCACCACCCACTCGGCCTCATGATTAGCAACATGGAGGTAATTTTCTTCATCGGTAGAAAGGACTGCCACGTCTTGCATGATAGTGATTGTGGTTTCACTATCTTCCTTCGGCTGAGCACTAGATTGAGCTTGTTCCCTTTTTAGCTTACGACAATCTTTGATTATGGGGACTAGAATACCACAATGATGGCATTTTCTAGTCTCTGCCATCAATGGAATTGCCTCGTTCTTCAGACCTTCCTCTGCTTGTGCCTCGACCTCTACCTCGACCTCGGTCTCTGCCCCGACCTCAATTTTGAAATCTTCCTCTATCTTCTGTCACGAGGGCATGTGACTGGTCAATACCAGCCTCTCTTTATCTGGCCTCCTCGTTGAAGAGAGCTGAGGTGGCCAGTGACATGGTCACCTTGCGGTCTGGGGCTGAGTTGGTGACTGAAACTACCAATGTGTCCCAGTCATCTGGTAGAGTGC
>JAOWBR010165045.1:0-11901 GCA_028571145.1 Dionaea muscipula
CCGCGTTCAGAGCTCAATAATATGCCTGACAATACCAGGGGCATCATGACTTCGAAAGACAATGCCCTGGCGGCTTGTCAGGCTGTAGCCACATCACTTGCTGACGATCGAAACCACTACTTCCTCGAGGATGGGGTGACGATCAACAGGGAGTGGATATATCGAGATCTGAAGGCACACGCTATGCGAATAAGCGATATTCCTCGCCTAACCATTGTCTTTTCACCATCTTGATACTCAGTCTGACCTTGTTAGATTTGCAGGATGTCGTGGCTCTGGATATGGCGCAGCGGCTCCAAACTAACACTGATAAAAGGGTGGGAGAGCTGCTGAATGAAAAGAGGAAGCTATAAGAGAACAAGGAATGGAAAGAGGAAGAGTTAACCCTGACGAAGGGTTTCTTGGATAAAGCCCGGGAGGAGTTGGACACCGTGAGGGAACGGGCGAACGCGGACTCCCAAGCTGCTACTGCTGGGCGAGAAAGGTTGAAATCCTTACTTGAGGAGACTTTCCGTGTGGTAGCCGAACTGGAAGAGCGCCAGCAGACAGAGGCGGAGCGGATGAGGGAGGTACACTTCGATGCCTGGCGGGAGGCCTGGCTAGACTCGGAGGAAGTTCGAGCATATATTAATGAATGCTCTCAGCTTGGGATTGCCATAGGGTACAAGCAGGCCCTTACCTACTTCGTAGACAAATTCACGGGCCTTGACGAGAAGGCAAAGTAGGGAGGGCTGCCCAACTTCAATGATATCGGCTTCTGACCTAATGGCGATCCCTACTATCTGGCAGATGATGATGAGGGGGAGATCCAAGATACGAACGAGGAACTCCTAGGAGACCCTGCCCCTCAGATGCCCAACCTCGAGGTACTTCCCTTGATTCCCTCAACGTCCTTTATGCAACAGTATCAAGTGCGACTAACAAATTCTGGTGAGCCTCTCACTGCGGAGCAAATATAATGCCTGATAGTTGTATTTGGAGAAGTTCCTGGATCTTATCCTCACCGCGTGTGATATTTTACAGAACTGGCAGCTACGATGGACGCCTTCCTAGCGGATAACCCAAACCTGAGGGTAGGCGCAGGAGGAAGAAATGGAGCAGCCAGAGGAGGCGAGGAGGTGCCAGTTGATGATCAACTAATAGGGGGAGGCGTGGAGGAACGCCGAGTAGAATAGGGTGACCATTCCTGGTCCCATTATGCCCCTTTTTGTATTGATGATAGGATTTGGGACTTAGGATTTTGAATTTTTGTAGCACATTAACTCCTAGGAATTACAAGTGCTCACTCCTTCCCTCTGCATGTCTCGGGAGGCATTGGTGCTTGTTTTTGCTGGAAATGACGACGCTTCTTTTGATTCCTCTACTTCTTTTACTTCTTCTACTTCTTCTACCTCCTCTCTTGACTTGCTGGTTTTCACAACAATCTTCTCTCGATCTGTTGATTTTAGCAACAAACCCCTATCCTGCTGGTGGTGCAACAGTGATAAGCCTAAGTCTATGAATAGAGCAGAATCCGACTCAAGGAGTGCGCGACGTTCCAACTTATCCCCGCGGGATAGATCCGTCTGTGGAATCGATCCATATTGGGGTGCAAAACGCCGCGGCTAGACACATCCCAGGCAGGAGCGACTCGACTTATAGGGATGGGCGGGTGAACAGCCCGACTTTAACATTTAGGCGGGAGCAACCCAACTTACAAAATATGCGGACCAAACTCCAGGTCTGACTCTCTCTCAACTAGGTGAGACCGGCTCGACTTACAACAATCTTCTCTCTCAACTATGCCTGCCCCCAAACTCCAAACTGCAAAAGTATGATCTATTTGTAAACTCCGGACTCCAAACCCCAAACTCCAAACTTTAAACTTCAAACTTCAAACTTCAAAGGTATGATCGGAATGCGAGTTTGTAAACACCAAACACTAAAAAGCGACGACTGCATCACGGGCTCTGCATGTCCCATGACCTGTTTTGAAGAAACAACTTAACCAAAAGTGGCTCCGAGGATAATATGCCTTGGGATACCACTCCGGTATTATAGTTAATCTCAACAAAGAATATATATATTGATAACTCGAAGAAGTAGTACAAAAAAGAAAAGTAGGCCTTACTGATAATACTTTCTTAAATGCTTAAGGTTCCATGTACGGGAGATATCTCATCCATCAAGCGTCCTTAACCGATACGTACCGGGTTGAACCTCTTCGGTGATCTCATAAGGATCCTCCCAATTGTGAGCTAATTTGCCGGAGGGTGCATCTACCCCTTTAAATTTGGCATCTCGTAATACCAAATCGCCTCTCCTAAAAGACTGACCCCTAACTTGGGAGTTATAGAACTTAGCCACCCTTTGTTGATAGGCTGCTATGTTAAACGCAACTTGCTCTCTTCTTTCCTCCAAGGCGTCCAAGTGGTTACGAAGTTCAGATTCATTAAGCACTTTTGAAAAATGTTCAACCCGATAAGAATGCACCCCAATCTCCACTGGGACCACTGTCTCTACGCCAAACGCCAAACTAAAGGGAGTTTCTCCTGTTGCAGCTCACGAAGTTGTCCGATAAGACCAAAGAATAGTAGGTAGCTCTGCCACCCAATTACCCTTCGTCTTACCAACTTGGGTCCTCAGTCCCTCCACCAAGGTTCTATTAGTTACCTCGACTTGTCCATTGCTCTAAGGGTAGGCTACAGAAGCATAACGATGATCAATCTCGTACTCCCGACAGAGGTATTCAAACTTCTTATCTTTAAATTGTGTACCGTTGTCAGTGATGATAGCTCGCGGAACACCAAAGCGACAGATGATAGATTTCCATAAGAATGCCTCTATATCAGCCACAATGATCTTAGCGGTGGGTTCTGCTTCTACCCACTTAGTGAAATTGTCAACGACGATAATTAGAAACTTCTTTCCACCAAGAGCGCTAGGATAAGGGCCCTGGACGTCTATCCCCTAAATGGCAAAGGGTCAAGCGCTAGCAATGGAAGTGAGTGGTTTTGATGGGGCATGCTGCTTCTTAGCAAACTTTTGGCAAACTGGACATTTCCAAACATATTCCTCTGCATCACCTCTTCTAGTGGCTCTGCGGCCTGCGCTCGCTCCTTGGGAGGGAAACCCACCACTACCACTTTCTTAGTGGGTTCTCCCTCGTCGTCAGTAGATGGAGAATACGGTCTCTTCAGAGAGACCAAGTAGCAGTCTCGGGCTGTATGCTGGTCGCCAAACATCATTCCCATCTTTCCTCTAACTGGGAACTTGATTAATAAGTGAAATGAAGAAACAACAGTATGCAATAGGTCCTGCGTCGGTTTGCCTAGAATGGCATTGTAGGCAGATGATGGTACATCAACTATTAGCCAGTTAACATCAATCATTCTTCGTATGTCACCATCTTCCACAGTGACAGGAAGGGTAATCTCGCCCATGGCCATGATGGAATGACCAGTGAATCTATTCAGTAGAGTATTGACCGGCCTGAGTCCGTTAGCTCCTAGGTTGAGTGCTGTCATCAGGCGCTTGTACACATCAAAGAATAAGATGTCAGCGGAACTTACAGTGTCAACCAAGTTTCTTCGAACCTCCGCGTCCTTAATCATGGCTGTTACCAAGATTGCATCCTGATGAGGATAAGATACTCCCATTTCAACCTTCTAGGAGAAAGCAAGGGAAACATCTGGTTGCTCATCCTTCTCCTTACCCTTACCTTCTGATGTGATGGCTACAGATGCGACCCGTCCTCCGCGGGCGTACTTCTTCCGTCCTCGAGCACTATCACCACCACTAGAGGGTCCACCAGAGATAGTAAGGATGACCGACGCTCCACTGACGTTGATCCGACTCCTCTATCGATCAGGGCTGGGGATCCTGTCGGACTCCTTCCTCCTAGAAGCCGAGGGCATACAGTTGTCCTTGAGGGGACGATCAGACTGCCTGGTATCATCCTTCAGGGAGTCTTCTTCCACTTTCCGCTTCAAGACACGACAATCTTTGAAATCATGAGCGTACTCCTTGTGAAAGGAGCACCATCTCCTCTTGTCCGACGGTAATGGTCTCGAGGAAGTCAGTTTGCTGGAGGGAGCTTTGGCATAACGTCGGTCATTCTGAGCTGCTAGCACCTGCCCATGCCCGACGACCTAAGGAGGATAGTCGACCCGAGATGGCCTTGTGTCGGAGCGATGAGAACTCTTCTTGCGTCGTCGATCAGAAGCATGACTCTCGGTCTCCTTCCGAGGCTCTTAATGATTGGCCTTGCTAGGACCGAGGACATCGTGGGCACTATGTTGATCCTCTAAAGTTATATAGTCCTGAGCCTTATGCAACAGTTGTCCAAAATGCTCCGGCCTCCGAAGGATCAGGTCATCTAGGAAAGCTCCAGGGTGAAGTACGGTCTGTAAAGCTACCATGGTGACATCACCACCCAGGCGGGGAATCTGAATATAAGCTTTGTTAAATCGGGACATAAAGTCAGGCAAGGACTCATCTGTCCTCTGTTTAAGACTGAAAAGACTTGGTGCGGCCCTAGCGAATGTGCAGGAGCTGACAAATTAACCGATGAAGGAATCCCTCAGTTGGGAGAACCGGGAGATTGTCCATGGCTGCAAAGAAGCAAACCGCTGTCTTGCTGCCCCTTTGAAAGAAGCGTGGAAGGCTCGACACATGATGGCGTCTTCAACGCCAAAAAGCTGCATCTTCACCTCAAAATTGTTGAGGTGATCTTCAGGGTCGGTGGACCCATTGTAGGTCGAAAATCTAAATACCGGTCCCTAGTTTTTTTAAATGTATTTTAAAAAACATGTTTTTATTTATATTTTTTAAATTAACTTCAAAATTACTGTTTATTTAAAAAGGGTTTTATAAGATACAAAGGAGAAATAGTGTATTGTGGAAAATGATACCTTGCCAAAGTTTAAATAGGATACTAAATTGGGAGAGACAAATATGGGAAACCACCACATTTTTTTGAGTTTCCTCATCCTTCAAATTGTACGGCAATCAGAAGATTTAGGAGCCCATTTCGCAGACAATGAAGTAACTCTACTCGCTTGATCTACATGAATAGTAAAATAGCAAAGGAAGAAGAAAAACAAAGAGAAGTAGAATTCTGGCAAAAAACAAATTCCAAAAAAAAAAAAAACAAAGCCTCACAACCCCAGCTAGGTGAGATAGCATAGGAATTAAACTGGTTCTTTTTCCACCTTTTCATCACCCCTTGATCCAAGAAAAGATGTTGTCATTTTAGATCATTGAATCCATATTTTTGAGGTGATGTTTGATACGATCTTTCTTGTTACCTTCCATTTTCTTGAGTCGGGGATGAAATATAGTCGAGTTAATATTCATGATGGTAATGTAAGGAGTTTAAGATGGTGATTGAATTGGGAGAAATGAGAGGAAAAGATGGTTAGAGAAGACGCAGACCACCACACAGCTTAAAGGGAGAGAAAGAGATAGATCAGAAGGCTTTGGAGGAATGATATAATGAGTGCTGCCTTTTTCAAGGCCTGGGAAGCAACCGTAAGGAGATCACAAGGTTTCGCGAAAAAGAGAGCCAATAGCATTTTCATACCAATGTCTGTAGCTCACGTAGATGATGAAGATGACTATACTTGCACGGGAGAAGTGTATTTTGCCGAGAGGGTCTTCTCGAACGGTGACTTTTACACCGGTCAGTGGTCTGATAGCCTTCCCCATGGCCAAGGTAAGTATCTGTGGAATGATGGGTGTATGTATGTTGGGGAATGGCATAGAGGCAAGATGATGGGGAAAGGGAGATTTAGCTGGCCTTCTGGTGCCACCTATGAGGGTGATTTCAAGAGTGGGTACATGGATGGCAGAGGAATTTACACCGGTTTCCATGGCGATACCTATAGGGGTGGCTGGGTGATGAATTTGAAGCATGGACAAGGGACCAAGAGCTACTCCAATGGTGATTACTATGAAGGGGATTGGAGAAGAGGGCTGCAAGAAGGACAAGGTAGATATCAGTGGAAGAACGGGAATCATTACATCGGCCAGTGGAAGAGTGGGATCATCAATGGCAATGGCAGTCTGATTTGGGCCAGTGGGAACAGGTATGACGGTTCTTGGGAGGATGGACTGCCTAAAGGCAACGGTACCTTTCGTTGGTCGAACGGGAGCTTCTACGTGGGTGCATGGAGCAATGACCCGGATGAGCGAAGTGGGACATATTATCCAGCAGGAGCATCGTCTTCACCTGGAAACGTGGAATGGGATCCTCAGGAGGTTTATTCTGTTGATCTGATTGATTGCAAGATATCTCAAGGTGAGAAGATTTACATGTACCCATCACAGAAGACGCTAAATTGTCCTACCCCTGATGGGGAAATGCCGCAGAAGCAGTCAGTTCATAGGCGAAGCCAAAATGGGGAAAGTAAGCCAAGGAGAAAGTCCATTGATGGAAGTTTCATAAACACTGCTGAGAAATCTAGCTCTTGGGATTCTCATAATTATGATAGTGTAGTGAAGAACATTATTAGTAGAAAGGATGCTACGTTGGACGATATTCATCTTCAGAAGTCCTTTTCCCGGCACCATCATCCATTAAAGCTTCCTAAAGAGGTTAAACGACAGGGAGAGACCATCTCCAAGGGCCACAAAAATTACGACCTTATGCTGAATTTGCAGTTAGGAATTAGGTATATGCATGGTTAATTCCATCATTTCCCCCGTATTAATTGGCCTATTTTCACCATCTCTCAAGCATACATTAAACATCATTTGTTATATGTGCGGGAGGCTAACTCATTCATGCATGACTCAACACTGGCCACTGCTCAATTTTCCTGTATATATATATATATACATATGCAGGCATTCAGTGGGAAGGCCTGCTCCAGCTATAAATTTCGATTTAAAGGCGTCGGCTTTTGATCCGAAAGAAAAGGTATGGACAAGATTTCCTCCAGAAGGATCTAAGCACACTCCGCCTCATCAATCCATTGAGTTCAAGTGGAAAGATTACTGCCCATTAGTTTTCAGGTTCGGCCCGTGGTGCATAATCTTAATTTGTTACCAAGAGTTTTGGAACTTCATATAGGGTGATTTTCTTTTGTATGCAACTTAATTATCAACCAGGACGCTTAGGAGCTTATTCAAAGTGGATGCAGCTGATTATATGATATCTATATGTGGTAACGAAGCCCTTAGAGAACTTTCATCACCGGGAAAAAGTGGAAGCTTCTTTTACTTGACCAATGATGATAAGTATATGATAAAGACTGTGAAGAAGGCAGAAGTAAAAGTAAGTAGTTTTCTTCACAACTAGCTAATTTATTCTTTGAACTGTCCCACGTCGTTAACTAGTAAAAGCTTATGCAGGTTTTGTTGAGGATGCTTCCAGCTTACTATAACCATGTCCGGCTCTTTGAAAACACTCTAGTGACCAAATTTTATGGCCTTCATTGTGTGAAGTTGATAGGAACTGCCCAAAAGAAGGTGAATTAATTTGGAACAAAAGAAAAAAGAACTTCTATGTCCTCTTCAAGGCATGGTATATATAGACGTTCCAGCTAGCTAGCTGCAATATAATGATCATGATTTGAATATGATGATGGCCAGGTCCGTTTTGTTATCATGGGAAATCTCTTCTGCACTGAGTACCAAATTCACAGGAGATTCGACTTAAAAGGTTCCTCCCATGGCCGCACAACCGATAAACCTGCATCTGAAATCGATCCAACAACAACGCTCAAGGATCTAGACCTCAATTATATCTTTCGCTTGCAGCGATTCTGGTTTCAAGAGTTTCTCAGGTAACATTAAAACAAATTGCCAATGACAATTAACTAGCTCAATGTCGGTTCATGTTATTCAGCTGAACCAATAAGAAAATAGACAAGGAATTAATAGAGCACATATAGACGACACTCAATAAAAAAAAAAACGCGGCTTTGTATTAATTGTACGTTGGCTTTTCAATTCTCTTTATATATGTTCCTTCTTGTAGGCAAGTAGATAAAGATTGCGACTTCCTTGAACAGGAAAGGATTATGGACTACAGCCTTTTGGTTGGTCTCCACTTCAGAGAAGCTTCTTGCATGAATCAAGCAACAGAAGGTCAAATATTAAAGTTTGTGCTTGCACTCATCAGTTATATATATACATGTGGTGATGTTTCAGTAGTATGTAAAATGTGTTCTGTTCCATACACTATTTTCGCAGGAGGAGAAAAAGATGAAAACCTCGTAACTCCTCGACTTTCGAGGCTAGATGACTCGGATCGTCCTTTTGATCCAACACAGTAAGAAATTGAACCAATAATTCACCAAGTCAAATACCGCTATGTTAACATTCTATCAGATTTTGATTAGTAATGTCTGTCTGTTTTGAACCATATTTTGCAGGTGGGCATCTATCAGATTGGGTATAAACATGCCTGCACGAGCGGAGCTTACGGTAAGAAAAACTGACTGCGAGGCTCAGCTTGTGGGAGAGCCGACAGGAGAATGCTACGATGTTATCCTGTTTTTTGGTATCATCGACATACTACAAGATTACGACATCAGCAAGAAGCTAGAGCACGCATACAAGTCCTTCCAATATGATCCAACTTCCATTTCAGCTGTTGATCCAAAGCAGTATTCGAAACGCTTTCGTGATTTTATTTTCAAAGTGTTTGCAGAAGATGTCTGAAGAATTGTTGGGCTTGAGAAAGCTGGTTTCTGTCTTCCAGCCCATACTTTTCTTCTTGCTTCAATGTATAGTGAAGGCATATGCGCAGCCCCATGCTATACATGTTTAGGTATACGAAGGCTAAGATTAACTTTGCCCCTCAAGGTAAGTTTATCCAGTTTTGTAGGTAATTCAACATTCAGGGGAGAAAGCTTAAAAAAGAAGATTTTCATTATAAAGCACGATGTGTAGATCACCAGGTTTCACCTTATGAGATGATCATAACAGCGAAATTGCACATGTTTGTAAGGAAGGATATTACAATTTTGATTGCAATGGTCAACAACAGATTCAATCTGTTCGGCAAATCAAGCAATAGCATTTAGTGACTGATAGCTAATTCCCTGTATATAAAATCTGCATTTATTGCTCTTACTGTAATTAGGATTTTCCCTTGATTACAATTCTTGTATAAATGGCGCACACTACAGTGAATCAAAGGTGTGTGATTGAGTTATAAAAAGCATATCTGGTGACTAGATATGAGGGCGGAGACAATAATGAGCAAAAAAAAAAGGTATCATTCGGAAGAGTAAAAGGCAAGATTGTGGCGTTTAGCGAGTGAATAAAAATGAATGAGTGATTGTGAGAGTCGAAAAGGTGATGCCCTGCATTAGGGCGCCCAACGATTTTATGTGAAAAGTGTTGCCTCCAAGATGACTTAGGGGTAGAAGAACAATATTCTAGGTGGTTGTCCACCATTTGTATGGGGTGACGGTTGGGCGTCTAGTGGAAAACGTACGCAGAGCAATCGACGCACAATCAGAACGTCGTATCGAGCGGTTAATGAAATACGATCGTGAGACGGTTAAGGAAATGCACGTCTAGAGCGGTTGCGAGCATTGAAGAGAATTATAAATAGATGTTGAGATGTGGAAGCTGTTAGGATTAATAGTTGTATTAGGATTTTCAGTCTTCTATATAAGGACTAGAATTGTACTGTTTTAATTGAGTTCAATAATAAAATTTCTCATTTTCTCTTTTTTTCCTTTTCCATCTTCTCCCCTCTCCAATTTCCTCTACCTTCAATATCCTTTTCATGGTATCAGAGCCGTGGGAGATCTATGGAGATTACCTTTGTTTTTCTATTTTGATAATAAATCCCTATCCTAATTCCGCTCTCTCACCATTTTTCACCTAACATCTCTCTGGTTGAGTACATCAGTTTCGTGGCCGATTCCATTGATTGGCTAAATTCGAGCTGTGAAGGAGAACGAGAACAGGAAAATGTATGGATGATGCCCAACATCCATGGAGGTTACGTGGAGGCCATTGTTAGATTTGGTGCTGATTTGTGGATCTAGAATTCTGGAATTGTATTTTTCAGATCTAGAATTCTGGAATTGTTCATGACCTCGTTATCTATCCTCAATCATGTAGCAATTATTGATCCAGATCTTATGCCGCAATTGTTGATCCAGATCTGATGGTTCACATGCTTTCATCATCCTCGTCTAGTTTTTTGGTGTTCATCAGAGCTTGGTCTAATTTTTCGATTCCCGAGCACAACTATGACTTTGAAGTTGTTGCTCCTCCGATTCTCGTTCTGCAAAAGTTGGAGATGTCGGCAACTGGTGGAGGTTAGCGGTGATGTCGGCGACTGGTGGAGGTTAGCGGTTCGGCCGACGGTTGTTGAATCAAATGGTGGCTTTGCATCTACGATTAGACTGATCTGGTGATTGTCCTTTCCGATCATTGGTTCTACAGATTCAACGGTTCTCTCTCTTTAGTTTCTCCCGATTTCATCTCCAAATTAGGTTGTTCGAAGGACTTATCCGTGGGATCCTACTAGCGATGGTCTTCTGATTGCTCGTGTTCGGAAGATGCAGGGAGGAGTACTGTATTGGTGCTTCCAATGTAAGAGGGCACCTCTGCAAGAGCTAAAGTCCAACCATAAGCAGAATTCACGACTGGAAGGCTTTGGAGACCTCTACTTACTCCAGGAGAAGGAACTCGGCTGGTTTGGTTTGGTAGCAGGACCCCATAAAGCAGAATAGTATGTTACATACTCACGGTGTCAATATGAACTTGAGGATTCCTTTCTAAGTCCATCATCGTTACCGGCACTCTCATCGTCCACTCCGATTTCTCCCTTGGTTTTTTGTTGAGTTTGTTGGTTGGTTTGTTGTTGAAGTTTGGTTTGGTTGAAGTTTAGTTTGGTTTGGTTGAAGTTTAGTTTGGTTTGGTTGAAGTTTGGTTGAAGTGGGTTTGGTTTAATCATTAAAGTTCTAATCATTAAAGTTTTATTCATTAAAGTTCTAATCATTAAAGTTCTTGGAGATAATCTGATTTGAGTGATAATGGTGATGGTGTTAGTGAAGATGATGGAGTTGTCATTCAATGTTTGGAGTATTTTTTGTGAAATGTTGAGTTCTTTTCTTTTTCAATCATTATGCTTGTAACCAAGCATATGGTTGAGGGAGGGTGTTAGGATTAATAGTTGTATTAGGGTTTTCAGTCTTCTATATAAGGACTAGAATTGTATTGTTTTAAGTTGAGCTCAATAATAAAATTTCTCATTTTCCCTTGTTTTTCTTTTCCATCTTCTCCCCTCTCCACTTTCTTCTACCTTCAATATCCTTTTCAGAAGCAAGACACCATCGAACTCAAACACACTGAGATCTGATTTTACTTTATTCAATTTATTAGTAAATTTTGTAGTAAAACGTCACCTTATCTTGTAGTCCTCGTTGGAACTTTGTCTCAGAGGTTTGTTGTTTACACAATCGTTTGAGTGTTTAGTTTTTTTTTTTTTTTTTTTAAGCGCAAAGATAACTTTTCCATTGCAACCCAATCAACCCTGTACAGGAAAGTGTGTAATCCCTATACAGATCACAACATCAAACTAGCATATCATCATGTCAGATGCCTATAATCCTACAACAAAAGCGCTAAATGCAGCACAACTGTTGGTCCCGAATGCAAGGGCTACTATAAGTTCAGAGGGGGGGATGAATGAACTTATAGGTTTGAAAATTTTTTTCAACTTTTATCAAAGTTGTGCAGCGGAAATATTATTTATATAGCCCTTTGAAAACTTTTCTTAAACTCTTTTAAAATCTGTTCAAACCTTTTATAAACAGGTTCTTGTTATTTTATGTGGATTATGCTGTGTATATGAGTATGTATGCTATGTATGCAATGGCACGCGATGTATAGAGGTTCACGGTGGTGTAATCCGCTACTCCTCTCTTCTCCCGGTGATGAGGGAGG
>JAOWBR010165056.1:0-11901 GCA_028571145.1 Dionaea muscipula
CCTACCCTCGGCCGCTCGATTAGTGTCTAGAGCTTTTTAGAACCATGTTGACTAAGATATCCTTTGACATAACGAAGAATATGAAGTACTGCTTCCCGATGAGGGACTTAAGGATCACCCATGAATTAGCTTACAACACTCGTAGAAAAGGCAATGTCCGGACGAGTGATAGTTAGATAATTTAGATTACACATAAGTTGTTTGTACTTGTTAGGATCACTATCAACGTCACCCTCTCTCAGTGCAACGTTTTACTCTCGCAGGTATATGAGTGTTACTCGGCTTGGCCCCCACCATACCGGTATCCTGTAAAAATTAAGGGCATACTTACGTGGGGATAGACCACCCTTACAACGAGCAACTTCAATGCTAAGAATATTTCAGTTTGATTTTTGTGGTATGAAACTTCCTCTACAAAAAGCCCTTCAGAGCAACAATCCCTACACTATCACTCTCTGTGATCACGATATTATAGAAGAATACATCCGGTACTAGAATGTCTGTAAAAGACCGAGTGGTCTTTTGCTGATTGTTGCGAACTAAACTCCATTACATCGGAACTGAACTTTCCAAACCATGCTTCGGGAAATTGTTTCAAGCCATACAAAGATCTCTTCAACCGACACATATAACCAAACTCTCCGTGAACAACAAATCCAGGAGGTTACTCCACATAAACCTCTTTTGCGTATCACGATGAAGAAAGACATTTTTGATATCAAGCTGATGTAAGGACCATTCAGAAGTGGCAACAAGAGAAATAAGAAAACGGGCATAGATCATCTTAGTCATGGGAGAGAAAGTATCGGTATAATCAATGTCATAGACCTGGACATACCCTTTAGCCACCAAGGGGGCCTTGAGGTAAGCGACATATCCATCTGGATTAACCTTTACGACATACACCCACTTACATCCTATAGCTTGCATCTCCTCAACCATAACCTGCCGCTAACTAGGAGAAGACAACCTCATAACGATTGAGGAACAAATATAGAATCCAAAGCAGAAATAAAGGGCTGTAAGAAAGAATAGACACCAACCAACATAGAGCATATGTGAGAAGATAAAGAGTTAGTGGTACATGTATATGTTGACTATTCCGAAGGGCAATGTGAACCTCAGAATCAGACGATGAAGGAGCAGGAGGTGAATAGTGATGCATAGACGGTGACGATGAGTCTAAACAGGGGAGATTCGACTCAGGAGTGGAGGAGGGCTAAGAAAATACACGATGAGGATCACTAACGAGTCTAACGTAGACCTTAAGAGGAGGAGAAACTGATGGTGGATTCGGTGGAGAAACCGATGAAGACATTGGTAGAGACGATGGATCCGAACCTTGAGAAGAAGAATGCACTAATTCATAGACTAGGACATGATGCAGTTAAGAAGGTGTAGATAACTATCCTGAGAAGACCGTCTCAACTTAGGTGAATAACATCGGTACTTTTTTCGTGTACGAGAGTAGCCCTAAAAAATATATCGTAAAGACCTAGAATCCAACTTGATAAAACCCAATCGAATATCTTAGACATAACCAAATACACAAAGAGGTATCAGATGTAAAGGCTGATGATGAAATAACATACGGAAGAATCTCTCTCCGGAGAATAGTAGACGACATCCGATTGATAAAATATACAGCTGCCAATACTGTTTCACTCCAAAATATCTTCTGCATGACTGGAACATAAGAGTCTGGGTGATCTCCAAGAGATGACGATTCTTCGGTCCAACAATCCTCTTTTGAGGAGGGGTATTTGAATGAAAAGACTGATGAAGGATTGGCATGCTGACTTATAAAGGTAGTAAAAGAAGTGGAGAAGTACTCATGCATTATCACTACGAAGAATGGGAACACGAACATAGAATTACGTTTGAATCACAACACAAAGGGCGGTAAATACGAAGAATAACCTTAGAGCGAGAATTCAACAAATACAACCATGTCGTACGAGAATAATGATCAAAGGTAACAAAATAGCAAAAGCCAGAGCGAGATTGGATGAGATAAGACCTAAAATATCAGAGTATACCAGCTCAAAAGGAGTCGTAGCTCAGGAGTCGACCCTAGGTAATTAGGTAGATTGATGATGCTTTACAAACTGACACAATAACCGGGACAAGGAATGGGTCTCGGGGCATAGTTTCTTAAAAGTAGAAAGAGTGGGATGCCTAAGACGACACTGAAGATTAAGAATTGAAGGTGAAATGTTGGGACATGCAATAATGGAGGGACCACTCTCCAATACATAGATTCCTCCGGATGTAAGACAACCTCTACCAATAAAATTTGTCGTTGAAAGATCCAGAATGTGACAGGTGTCACCAGAAAAAACAACACAATAGTGATAGTTAACATCAACGAACTCACATATAATAGATTAAAGGGAAGATGAGGTATATACAAAACAAAGGAAATAGTCAATGTAGAAGTTAGAGGAGTTGTTCCCACTCCCTTGATTGGTATATAGGAGCCATCCGTAATTCGAATATCAGGAAATGAGGAAATGGACGAGCAATCTCGTACCAAACTAAAAGAGTCAGCCATATGGGTAGAAGCTCCCGAATTGATAATCCAACAACCTGATTGAACAGTCTGAGCTACTGAAGTTGGAGCAGGAGGAGGTCAACCATATAATTGCCATTGAGGGACAAGAAAATCAAAGTGAGCTTAATTGGCTTGCCTGCCTTCTTCTTCGTATCATTATACAATATATAGAAGTTACAAGAGATGCCTAGAATCAAGGATGGAAAGGATCAGTTATAAAACCATTGTACACAATAATCTGACTTTCCTAATATCAAAGAGTCTCCACTAATCTCTTTCTGATTTTCCTTAGTGTTGGAACGGCTGGCCGCTGGGTGATGAAGCGGGCTGATGAAGGGCTTGCTCTTGGGCTGAAACATTGACATTGACACTCTCCCTCAAATTGATGCCGGAATCAGTGTTCTAAAAATTGGCGCCTAGGGCCGCCTAGACGCCGCCTCGATTACACCCTTCGGCGCTGGCCTGGGCGGTCGCAATTCCTAGACGGCACCTAGGCGGCGTCAGGCGGGTCCAGGCGGGTTTAACCTGATTAAACTAACCCAATTAACCTAATCTAAATATAGTCATTGTGGTAATTGTGGTGACTTTAGTCATTGTATTTATATTTCATTCCATGTTAACCCAATTAACCATATATTTATATGTATTTATATACATATTTACAACATATTCTCAATGTAGTTAGTCTTTATGGTGACTCGTCTGCTTGTATATATACAACATATTCTCAATACACATACACGCACACAACATATTCTCAATATATATGTAGATATATATAATGTCTTCGTATATTGGATTGTCTTGAATAGCAATATAATGTCTTCACATATAATATCCTCGCGTAATATGGATCTGCACAAGATAGGACCAAGTATGAACTCAGTCCGGCTAAAACTACAACAATTATAATGAGGTTTTGAGAGATCGGAGGTAAAATATTATTAAAAAAAATTAAAAACCGCCTAATCTTTAGGCCCCGATTAATCCCTCCTAGCGCTAGCCCCCCCTCAGTCGCCCGACTTGTGCCTAGCGTTTTTTAGAACATTAGCCGGAATATCCAAAAACATCAATTTTCCAACAAAGTGCTGGTGCTGAGTACGAGAGAGAGCGCCTTAGTAAGGACATCCACAATTTGCTGATCGGTAGAAACATGAGGGAGAGAGTAAGCATCCCTTGATCATAAATATCTCGAATGAAATGACATTCTATCTCTATGTGTTTCGTACGTTCATGATAAATCGGATTAGCCACAAGTCGGGCCAAACTAGTGTTGTCAGCATGCAATGGAGTAGCTTCTTGTTGGTCAAAACTGAGTTTTGATAATAACCACCACAACCAAGTGATCTGAACACAAGCAGAAGACATTGCCCAAAATTCAGCTTCAGTGGAGGATCTTGACACCCATTCCTGGTTTTTTGCACTTCTACGATATCAATGCGTTGTCCAAATACATACACCAACCAATTGTAGAACATCGTGTATTCGGATATCCAACCTAATCTGAATCACTATAGCCAATAAGTCGGGTGGGCGTGTTAGAAGGAAAGAATATACCACGTATAGGAGATCCAAGGAGATACCGGACAATCCGATGTACAACAACCAAGTGTAGATTCGTGGGAGAGGACATGAACTGACTGACTACATGAACAACATACGATATGTCTGGAGATGGTGAGGTAGATAAGACTCCCAATAATGCTACGATATACAAAGGGATTGGCCAGCAGGTCACCTTCATCCTGTTGTAACTTCACATTTAGCTCCATGGGAGAATCGGCGGGTTGTGATTTATGTAATCCAGCAAGCTCTGTAATATCAGCAATATACTTGTGTTGGTTCAAAAAAATCCCTTTATTACTATGGTGTATCTCTAGCCCAAGGAAGTAAGTTAACGGACCAAGGTCCTTCATATGAAAGGAACGATGAAGAGAAGTTTTGAGATCCTGAATAAGACCCTCATCTGTACCCGTAATTATTATATCATTGACATAGACCAACAATAGCACCAAGCCCGTATAATCTATTTTACTCTGCTTGAACCCCAATTGAAGTATTGTATGACAAAATTTCTTAAACTAAGCTCGAGGAGCTTGTTTGAGACCATATAAAGATCGCTTCAGATGACATACCAAAGAAGCATCAGGGAGAGCCAGACTAGCGGGTGGAACAATAGACACTTCTTCCATTAGATCATCGTGATGGAAAGAGTTTTTCACACCCAGTTGATGAAGCACCGACTGCTGAGAAGCAGACAATGCTACAATTGTTCGAACCGTGGTCATTTTGGCCACTGGAGCGAACGTTTCTTCGTAATTAATTCCATACTTCTGACAGTTGCATAGAGCAACCAAACGTGCTTTATATTGATCCAAAGTACCATCAGATTTCAATTTCACAGTGTATACCCACTTAGAGCCAATGGGTTTAACAGAAGGTGGACATACAACCAAGTCCCAAGCATCATTGAGCTTCAGAGCATCGAGTTCGTCCTTCATTGCCTCTAGCCAACACCCATGTTTAAAAGAAACGAGGAACAAAGACATTTGAAAGAGTAGCAACAAATGATGTACGAGTAGTAGAAGAGGATGACTGACACGGGAGTAACAGTCTGGTGGCCGAGACACTCGTGTGGATCGACAAATGGGTGGAGTATTGCTGCCGGAATCAGGTGGGGAAGGATCGAGGGGAACCTCAATGTTTGTCGTCTCAGCCTGAGGTTTTCGAGTATACACATTCCCTGGCTTGTACCGCTCAACCAACACAAACGAGGGAGGAAGGTTAGGTTCAACAGGACTGGGAGATTGCTCTTCAGCATCAACAAAATCAGGCATGGGCAATTGTAAGGAAATGGTGTGTGGTTGAGTAGTGGGATAATAATATTGATTTTCAAAAAGCACAACGTTTCTTAAGACATAAATTTTGTGAGCCTTTGGATCAAAACAAACATACCCTTTCTGGTGTGACGCATAACCAAGGAAAACACATTTAGCAGATTGTGCCGACAATTTTGTACGTCCTGTGGGCGGAAGGAAAACGGAGCAAGCACACCCAAAGGGTCGTAAGTGAAATAAATTTGGAGTATGATTATGGAGATGATAATAAGACGATTCATGCTGGAGTGTAGGAGGAGGAGGACAACTTATGATGTGAACAACTATGGGAAGGGCTTCGGCCCAAAATACGAGTGGTACTGAGGAGTCAAGAAGGATGGATCGGACAACATCAAGTAAGTGGGGATTTTTTTGTTCTGCGACCCCATTTTGTTGTTGGGTATATGGACACATCCGTTGGGAAATAATTCCCTTTTGTTGAAGGAAGGCTTGAAAGGATTGAGATGTATATTCCCCCTTGGAATTAGTATGCAAAATATTTATGGTGGTATTGAATTGTGTTTCGACCATTTGAAGAAAGCGTTGGAATATAGTGAACACCATAGATTTCTTTTGTAGGAAATAGACCCAAATGAATCGACTGAAGTCGTCAATGAAAGTCACAAAGTATTTATAATTGGCATGAGATACTACCAGTGATACAACCCAAACATAGTTATGGATAAGTTGAAAGCAAGCTGTTGAACGATTTTCATGAGAGTGAAAGGATAGAGTTTTATGTACCGTTTGGGTTGTCTGTTTTTTATTTTTAGTTTTTAGTTTTCAGTTTTGAGTTTTCAGTAAAAACAGAAAACAGAAAACGTGTTTAGTTTGTAATTTATAATTTATAATTTATAATTTGTCGAGTTTTGAGTTTTTTTCCATGTTTTGGGTGTTTTGTGAATTTTTGCTCAAAACACAGAAAACAGCTTTTTGTCGTTTTCTACATTTTGAAGATTTTGAACTAAAAACTGTTTTCGGTTTTGAGAAAACAGAAAACAGAAAATTCAAACCAGACGCGTTTTATGTTTTCTACAAAATAAAAAACACAGAAAACAGAAAACAGTGCAAACCAAACATTGCCTTACTTTTTCCCATTTTGCAGGAGGGGCACTCAAATTCAACATTTGATAGTGATAAGGAATTTTTATGATCTAAAATGCCAGATTGCAAATCAGACAGAAGAGTTCTTGAGTTTAGATGTCCTAGCCTACGATGCCATGATTGACATTGATTATTGATAGACGTAGAAAACATTGACAAACCACTGGGATTATTTGTAGCCACAAAGTGGAGAGGGAATCGACATCCACATTTAGGCCCCTTCGCAAGTACCTTCCCCGATGCCTGATCTTCACAAGACAACCGAAACGAGAGAATGACACGTTACAATTAGTATTAACCAATTGGCCAACTGAGATCAAATTGGCAGCCAAGCTAGGGGAATAAAACTAATTTGCAAAAGTAGAAGGAACATCACCCACTGAGACAATAGGGAGTTTATTTCCATGTGCTATCTGGATTTTGATGTTACCATCAGATTTTCTTAGATTGACTAGATTTTCAAGAGAATATATCATATGGTTAGACGCACCAGAATCAAGATACCAAGTAGAAGATGAGTTAAGAGTGGTATTAGATGTACCATTAATCCCAAGGGTAGTGAAGGCAATCACGATCATTTGTTGAACTTGTTCTGGGGTGCGGGAGGAGGATGACTGCTCAACAGTGGGTGTGACTGTTTGGCTAGAAGGATCTGAACCCGAGCCTGCCACAGTGGTGTGAAGTGCCTAGGTCTGACGATTGGAGGGTCGTATGTGACATTCGGTGATGATATGCCCCTTGCGTTTACAGTAATTGCAAAACTTATTTGAACATTGACTTGCAAGATGTCCAAATTCCTTGTCACGTCTCCGTGGCTTGGTCTGTGCTAAACATGCAACCGGATGCACCATGGCTGCACCAACTTCTTGTTCTAGAGTTGTCCGTATAAGTCTCCTTCGCTTTTCCCTCAGTAACTCATTCAAGCAATCATCCAGAGACGGACTTGGAATTTGAGAGAGCAACTGTACGGGTACTGCGTCAAATTCTTAATGAAGTCTCATGAGAAATTGGTCACGTTAACTAGTTTGATACCGCTTGGATGGGAGCCAATGCAGCAGCGGGCACAGATGCATAGACAAGACCTGTGTATTCTGTCCTGTCCACAGGTTAACAAAACCAGAATAATATTGCTGAATTGTCATGGTACCTTGAGCAAAATTGGCAATTTCAAATTCTAACTTAAATCACCTTGCCGAGCTGTCTTGATTGTACACTTTCTTCAAGTAGTTCCACATTTCTTTAGTAGTCTTGTAGGGTCGAAGATTGAGTACAATGACTGGATCCATGGTGTTCAAAATCCAGCTCATTATATGTGCATCTTTTCCTTCCCATTGGGCAGCTTCTGTCGCATCAGTTGGCTTCTCACTGGTGCCATCAATATGTCCCCATAACTCCTTTCCTTTCAAGTACACTTGAAATTGGAATTCCCAAGCAAAATAGTTTTTCCTTGTGAACTAGACACAAGTGTGGTCGATTTTGTCTGAAGACTGCATTTTTCCACCGAGCCTGGATCCCAAGGTATGACTAGAATACTAAAGATTCTATAAGGCCACAAACGGGAAAACAGGAAGGGATAATTAACAAGAAATCTCTGATACCATGCCAGAAAAAAAGAGGGACAAGAAAATCAAAGTGAGCTTAATTGGCTTGCCTGCCTTCTTCTTCGTATCATTTTACAATATACAATATATAGAAGTTACAAGAGTTGCCCAAAATCAAGGATGGCGAGGATCAATTATAAAACCACTATACACAATAACGACTTTCCTAATATACAAAGATTCTCCACTAATCTCTTCCTGATTTTCCTTGGTGCTGGAGCGACTATGCTGATGAAGTGGGCTGATGAAGGGCTGGCTCCTGGGCTGAAACATTGACATTGACAATAATTTCCAACAATGAGCACGGATATATCCCTTAGCACGGTAATGCCAGTAAACAACTCGATCACCACTAACAGCTGCCCCTTGGTCTTGAGAAGGAACCATCCCATGTACAATAAATACGCAACATAGACTAACCTCCTCCCCAAGGCACCTAAGACAGAGAACCTGTAAAGATGGAAAACCATATCATCACACTAACTACGAAGAGCTTTGAACATAAGTTAAAAACTCAACCAAAGAGGACAAATCTGCAAGGGCAGTAGGAGGAAGGAAGAACCAGGACGTCAAGGAGAACATTCTGCCATCTGCAAAAATGGCAGTAGGCGGCAGCGGCGTGTGGTGGCGCGTGGCGGTGGATAAAAAGCAACGGCGGCATGCAAGGGCTCGCGTGTGCGGCGTTAGACGACGAAGTGGTTGGAACAGAATGAGCGACTCAACGTGCTCTACACCCCTGTAGTGTCAAAGAACGAAAATACACCTCCGTCAGCGGAGGCTAGTCGGTGGTGACGACATCTTAGGGTTTGTGGTGGCTTAGGGTTTGTTGTGGCTTTGATACCATGTTAAAAGATACATATAAATAATGGGAAGACGTAGCCTCAAAGAGAGACCTCCCATGTTATTTATAACTCAAAGATGGGCCTCTATAATCAGCCGTTATATTAAACCCAAATACCCAAGTCACTCATAACACCGCTTAATTTCATCTTGTCAGTTGTCTCCCTTTGTTGAAGGGAGCATTATTTGCGCAGAATGCCACATTCTGCTGTCCCTTGTAGGTCATAGAGGTTTCTTTCCTCTCTTTTGATATACTTATGTAGACAAAGATAGACAACATCCTTTCCTCAATCCCCGATAATGTTGCAAAAGATTCAACCCCTCTAGTGTTTGAATGGGGCTTTGAACACCAGGCTGCCACTTGCCTCCGGTTTTATCACATGTTATACTTGAATATTATTTTTGATCACGTGTCATACTTATTTGCATACTCTTGTCATCCACGGTAATGTTTGCTTAAATGTTTGAATATACAGTCTGATTGTATTTGCTCTTTCCGTATCTGTTTGCCTATGGTTTTCTGACTGCTATACTGTTTATGGGTGGCATGTTGCGTGTGAGACAGCGTATTGTGGCTACTCAATTTCTGTAGCAGCTACACCAAATCAAGTCTGTAGTTCAATTTGAAGGAAAGTGTTTTTTGTGGGTGTTTCAATCAAATTTAACTCTCTTCAGACTTCAGTGGGGAAGCATTGTGCTGCACATTGCAGAATATAGTTTATGGTTAGAGACATTGGTGGCAAATCCACCAATGGTTTTTTTATTTCCTGAATAGGGTGCACCAAGCCACATTATCAAGGCTGTTGCTTTGTGCTGCACATTGTGGAATATAGTTTATGGTTGAGACTTTGGTGGCAAATTCACCAATGGTTTATTCTTTCCTGAATAGAATGCACCAAGTCTCATTAACGAGGCTGTCCCTTTGTGAATTATTCTGAATTTGACATAAACAAATAAACAGGATATTTAAAACCAATAGAAACTGGTAACATTTTTGTGCCCTTGGATTTTTTGGAAAAGGCACTATTTTTGATAACATCTCGTGTTCTCATGCACACTATTTTTGAATGACTTAAATTACTATTTGTGTCATTCTTCGAGTACTGGATGAGAACACAGGGCCAAATGTAAAGGTACAATATTGTATGGATGATCAGAAGGGAATGCTCACTTTTGTCTGTTAGGTTAAAGAAAACTGATGTTGTGGCTTTATGTTTATTTTCTCTTCTGATAGTTTTTGGGTTGGTCTTTGTTGCTATTGATGCCGCCTTCCTGAGATCCACTGATGTCTTTGCTCGTTTTTTTTGGTGTATTAATGCAGATAACCATAATGCTCTGACAGTTGCTAGCCTGTGGGCCCCAGTGTTTTGTGTAAGTAGGCATCCCAACTACATTTATCTATCCACTCACATGCCCCCTTAACTTTCATTACCCTTGATTCAGACTAACATGTTTGTTTGACTACTTGCTACTA
Organism: Dionaea muscipula; assembly: GCA_028571145.1. NCBI lineage: Eukaryota > Viridiplantae > Streptophyta > Magnoliopsida > Caryophyllales > Droseraceae > Dionaea > Dionaea muscipula. Next base: position 10,450 of record JAOWBR010165056.1, read on the forward strand.
CTAGGTTAATCTTTAGTTTAGTTCATTTTGTACGTTCCTAAATCAATGTCATCTTGTTGTTGAGTGTATTTGATGACAATGTAGAGTTAATGTTGAATGTCAACATGTTTCTTTGCGCTTAGAGCCAAAGAACTTCTTGCCGCCTTCTCTTTGTCACCAGTACTACTGGCAACCAAATCTCACTAGGTGAGGTTAGCCGTATGGAATCTGTTAGGACACATGTACAGAAGATCCGACAAATGTATAATGTGTTGTTGTCCGTTATTTAACACTCACTGTCCTAACCTAATCAAAAGATTATGTTTGAGCTAAATAATATAATATATAATAGTATAAAACAATGTACAATAATAAGTAGTAATATATCTAAAACTAAAAGTATAAAACGTATGACCCAATCACTAACTAACTAATGGATTAACTAACTAGTTAACTAACTAACTCATTCGAGTCACTCCACACTAGTTTGAATCGCCACATGAACCTGCCTTTTTCAATCCGTTCGGTGTAAAGTATCCGTTGTGCTAAATTGTAACATGACACGGTCTGTACAAATTACTTCATCTCACGTCTTCTCTGGCTACCCCTGTTTCTTCTACCTTCCAACACAATAAACTCCGCTCTCCTAGCAGGCGCATTTGACGGTTTTCGCCAAATGTGACCCGCCTAATGCAAGCATCCCTTCTGCATCTTATCAACCACTGATGCTTTGTTGCTTGTAATTAAATACCTATGGAAGCTATGCATGTGCTGCTCAGGTTTTGTTGTTCTGATCTCGAATTGCAGTCTGATTTTCTATTATTGTTATTGAAGCCTTAACTTAGATGGTTTTTTAGTTGATATAAAGATATTTTGAAGGCGCTAGAGTAAGATGCTGTAAACAAATGGGAATTGAGTTGATAGTATATTTGTCGGATCTCATGTGTATGTGTTCAAACGGATTACGTGCGGCCGAGCCCACCTAATGGGATGTGGTCTTGATGATGATTCTAAATTATCTGAAGTGCCACTTCCTAAATCTTGAGTTGACTTACTTCTGACACCACAATTGCTAACTTTTACTGTTATAGCTTCTTGGACTGTCCACCAGATCTTCAGATCATGTGTTTCTACTTGTTCTTGATTATCATTGAATCCTTTTATTCCTTTGAATTTGTTGTTCTTGAAAGGATGAATTGTGTTTCTGTGTTTATGCTCTACATCCGACATCTTAATGCAGATCTACCTGTTGGACATCTACTTGTTTTACACCATCGTTTCTGCGGTTTGGGGCTTTCTTCTTGGGGCAAGAGCTCGACTAGGGGAAGTAAGTTGCCTACACTTCTTGTTGGTCCTAGTGGTTACAGATTCGTTCAATCTCTTACTAACATTGTGCCACATTAAAAAATGTTCAATATACGTGTCTATGTGTGTGATCACACATTTATGTATCATATATCTATATTACATTGC
>JAOWBR010165067.1:0-11899 GCA_028571145.1 Dionaea muscipula
ATGTAAGAGATTTTTTATTATTGTTTTTAAGTATTTTATTAAGTGTTTATTATTTTTTATTAATTGTTTTTTTTATTATTATTTACAAAAGATAGTGGACGGTTGTGGAAAGTGGAAGACATCTTACAAAAGACACCTTTGAATTAAAAAAAAAAAAATCAAAGGCGTCTTTTCGTAATTTTGGAATTACTTTAGGCGACTCAATTTTTAAATTTTTTTTTAAAAAGGATTATTATTTTCAAAAATTCAAACATGTTTAATATATATTTTTTATCTCTCTCCTAAATTGTAACAAAAACATTATTGTATCATTGTCACTGCCCAATTTCACATCCCACAACCCATTCTAAGAGGAAAATTTTCCAATATTGAAATGAGATCAAATCCAACAGGAGGAGCCGAATGCACAAAATCAATAAATTGAAGCCCAGATGTACAGTTAAATTTTTTCCATGGAGCATGATCGAAATTGAAATCAAAGTCGAATTCAAGGTGCAAAGTTGAAATCGAATCCATGGAGTAGTCGAAACCGAATTCATGGAGCGCAGTCAAAATCGAATTCATGGAGCATAGTTGAAATCCAAATCAATTGGACAAGCTCTAGTACCCAGTCGATTTTGATTTCCATATTGAAGAAGCTCTAGCCCTAATGGATGGATCGAAATTGATTTTAAAGGAGGTGATGGCCATGAAAGGTGACGGCAACGACTTCGGAGATGAATGTCGAAATCGAAATTGACAGAGAATGGAGGAGGAGAGAGGAGAGGAGAGATGGTAAATGTGTTTCTTTGATTTGAAAAACGGGAAAAATGACTCAAAATTATTTTTTGTGTTTTGAAGATTTGTGAATAAAATCTGAAAATGGAAAATTGAAAAGAAAAAAACTCAATCATATTTTGGGCTCTAAATGACCATACCAAAACAAAATCTTTACCTTCATTTCTAGCATAATTGTTTTTTTACCTCTACATCCTTGGCCTTCCCCTCCCCCTCTGTTTTCGTGAATTACTTTCGTGAGAAAATTCAGGCTCCTTGTAAGACCATCTAGATGGTACACACTCGTAAAATTATGAATTCTTTCATCTGTAGGAAAAAAAAAAATAAAAATCCCGAATGGAGGCACACTCTCTCACAATTTGTCAGTGAGTGTAAATTCTGGATTATTTTCTGTAGTGATAGAAAGTCGTAAAATTACAAATGATATGAAGAAGAACTAAATACAGTTAGGCCTCATTTGATAAGTGTGTAAGATGAGATAAGATTATAGGAAGATGAGATTAGCAATGAGGATTGTGATCCCAAGTGCATGTTTGAATGTGTTGAGATTAACTCATCCTTCCTAATCTCAAGTGCATGTTTGATTGGAATGCTAAGAGAGAGGATTATAATTTCATTTTATCATATTATCTAGTAAAATTACTTTTATACTCCGTAAAAAAACTCTGTAGACATTCCACGTGGAGAACGATTTCGTCAGACGTGTGGAGGCGTGAAGAGGCAAGTAGTCGAAGGTGGGCGTGTGAGGGTCAAACACCGATCAATACTCCATAAGATCAATTCTACACCTCTCGAGGATATACACCTCTCGACGGTATACCAGTAGCAAACGTCTCAGAGTGGACGACAGGAGAGGTTGACACGTGGATGCGCGGGTGACTTCGGATCCGCACACCGTGAGATCGGTCACGATTGTTCTCAAACCTCTTGGTCGGTCAAAGACCGGCCACAATGCCTCTTGGCCGGTCATGGACCAGCCAATAATGCTCCCTGGCCGGTGATGGATTGGCCTCAATGCTCCAAGGCCGGTCACGACCGACCACTACCTTCGGCCACTACCTTCCAAGGCCAGTCATGACCGTTCATAATCCCTCTCAGAGATTAACCGTACATCTGCTTAAACTTCTGAGAGGGTGTCTATCACGACCCGTGTTTTTAAAAACCTGGTTCATTTTTTTTTCTTGAGAACCATGCTTGGCCCATTGGTTGGTGGATGGATTTCTTGTGTTGGACTTGGGTATGATAACCTTGGGAGCCCATTTAGGACCTTGGTTTGGTTGGTCCATTTTAAATGCGCATGGGATTGGGCCATGTAGCCCACATGGGGATTAAAACCCGAAACCCTTGTAAACCCTTTGACCCATCCTCATTTCCTCCTCCCTAGGCTTGACCGAGCCCCTCTTCCCCTTCCCATCTCCATTCTTCTTCTCACTTCATCTAATCATCCTCTTGCCCATGTTCATCTCTTTGAAGGTCGATTCTTGGAGCAAGGAGGTAAGGAGTGTGATCATTGGCCTAAGAGCATCAAGATCTATACCCTTTTGAGTTAGGGATTTGACACATTCATCCAAAGGTGAGATTTTTAATCTCATCTGTGTAATTGAGCTTGAATCCATGCTTGAATGTTTGTCGTGGATGATTGAGCATGTCATTGGGGGGTTTTTGATGCCTTGAATCTTGTGGATTAAAGTGGATTTGAGGTTTGGTAGTGGTTTGGTGTTTTTGTTTAATTTTTGGATTTTTGGAATCCATGAAGTGTTGAGCATGTTTAAGGCTAGATTAGCTTGTGTTTGATGTTTGTTTTTATGTCTTTAAGGCTATAGAATCACTTGGATGTGTTGTGGATTTGCGTGTTGATGTTTGAAGCTGATTTGAAGTGGATTCGTCCATGGTTGTGTGCCCAGACCATGAAACACGCCCATGTTCTCATGAACATGGCCGTGTTTCGTGCAGCAAGCTAGGCGTGTTTCTGCTGGGAGAAACACGACCGTGTTCTCCCAAACACAGCCGTGTTTTTATTCAGCCAAACGTATCAAAAGGTTCAGGGGATAATACGGCTTAGGCAGGGGGGCGTGCCCACGGGCACGGCCGTGCTCTACCCAGTTCTCCTTCGGGGATCTGTTTTATCTCATTTTTGATTACCGTTCGATCCCGAATTATTTGGGATGCGTCCATGACTTGTTAGAGTCACTGTTGAGGGGTTTTAGCGTTCCGATGTGTGCCCATTGATAGATTAAATCATGATTGTGGGCTGTCGCCCTTCCGTTGACATTTTATTCGAGGGCGCTGCCTCCACACCCCCGCGATAAGTCGCTGCCCCCTCGACCCCCGCGACCTGACTGGGTAGGCCTATCCCCGTGCTAGGTTAGCGAAGCGTGCATTTGTCGAGGTGTGGGGTTAGCTCTGGTTTCATTAGTTTTGACACGTGTAGTGAGTTGCTCTCATTTGATTCGTGATTCAGGTCCCGACGTGGTTTCGGTGCTTAGAGAGCGCGTGCGTGAGGGTTAGTTTCCTTCTGACGCACCAGGTGAGAGGATGTACACTAAACCTAAACCTCTTTATGTGTTATGATTTGTTTACCTAGTATCCCTTTTCGTTGGCATACGCGGTATTCTTGTGTTGTTGATTATTCCACATGTTTATTTCTTATTCACGGCCCACGGGCCGTGGTCTAGTCATTCTACCTCGATTCGGATACGGCCTGACCATGATGATTCCTTTTCATGTGGACATTATATTGTTGATACCTGTTCCATGAGCATGATATATGTGTATTGTATGTTATCTTTGGCATTGATGGTAGTGGCCTCTATGCTTGATGCAGCAAGTGGATCTTAAGTCCAGGGGAGTGACTCTGGCCGTTCGGGGAATATACCCACTAGGGTGACCCCGGCGTTGCAACGTCCGTAGAACACCGTATGATCAACGGTGATCCAGGACGTCTCTGCTAGTAGGTTTGCCTACCCGATCGCCATAACCGAGGGAGGTTGTGCCTAGCATCGATGGGTACCCAATGTTTTATACACCTGATATGGTTGTTGTTTGTGATCCATGTTATACTCGTTCTGCAAGCATCTTACTCATGGACTTTGTTAGCCTCATGATCATTTTCATCATGCTATCTTCATTGTATACCCGTGTGGTTAGTGACCTCCTCCTGTTATACCCAGCCACCTCCGCGCCACGGATTAAGGTGGTTGGCCATTTAACATATGTTCGATTTGGGTCAACAACTACACTTAGCCATGCTTAGCCTAATTGTTCTTTTCATAATATGCCACTAAACTGTTTACTAACCCGTGTACATCCCCCAATTGAACATTTGGCACAGGTGAGCGAGCTAAGCGATAGGAGGATGCCGGTGGGACGGAACATGCCTCATAGAATTGATCTTTCTCTTTTGCATGCATCATCTCTGATTTAGATACTGTTTGAATTTGTGAGCTAGATACATTGATCATGTTTGACCCGTTAGACTAGACCTTGACTGTTGTTTGCCATGATGGGTTTTTATTGATACACTTCCCCCGCATGGGTCTGAGTTCGTCCCAATGTGCGGGCTTTTAGATTTAGATTTCCCTTTCATGGGTTTGATTAATCTTCCGCACGACTAGTTTAGCAACTCTGACTTGATGATTGTTGATTGTCATTGACTTGGGTTTGGCTTAGGCTTATGTGGCACGTGGGCGAATCCCACAGGTCATGTGCCGGTCTCACCCGGGAGGGGGTGTGACAAGCAGGGTTCGAGGAAGCAGCAGCAGACAGTAGTTTCTAAAGTTGGTTCAGTGCAGAAGCCAGCTCAATCGGGGCCACAATCAGCAGACAGGAAGAACAAGGGAGTGGCAGCGGGAGTTGAGAGACCATCGATTCCAGGGAGGGTCTACACTCTCACCCAGGTGGAGGCGGAGACATCTCCATTGGTTGTACAAGGTATCTTACCTGTTTGTTCAGTTTATGCACAAGTTCTCTTTGATTCAGGTGCTACTCACTCTTTTGCAACACCTATATTTTTGTGTACCCTTTTTGTTCCTTTAAGTAAATTGGATGTGGGCATGCTAGTAGCTACCCCTATTGGTACTTCTGTTGAGTTGTATCATGTCTATCGTGGTTGTGATGTCCTTGTTTGTGGTCGAATCCTGCTTGTTGATCTTGTTGCACTAGAAGTGGTTGGCTTTGACGTGATTTTGGGAATGGACTGGCTAGCAAGGCATGATACCAAGCTAGACTGTCGAGGCAAGAGAGTGAGCTTTGCACTGCCCGATGGGTCGGAGCTTATTTTCGAGGGTGAAACGAAGGTATTCCCTTCATGTTTGGTCTGCTGCCTTCAGGCCCACAAGATGTTGAAGAAGGGATGTGTAGGCTACTTGGCCTACGTGGTTGAAGTTGATAGAGCAGAGGAAAAACTGGAAGACATCCCAGTTGTGAATGAGTTCCCTTCCATGTTCCCAGAAGATCTTCCCGGTGTTCCACTTGATAGAAAAGTTGAATTTATGATTGATTTGGTACCTGACACCAGACCTATCTCAAAAGCACCCTACAGGATGGCACCAGCTGAGTTGAAAGAGATGCATACTCAATTGCAAAAGCTGCTTGAGAAGGGTTTCATCAGATCGAGTGTGTCACCATGGGGGGCTCCAATTTTTTTATTAAGAAGAAGGATGGGTCGATGCGTCTGTGCATTGATTACAGAGAAATCAATAAGGTGACTGTGAAGAACAGATATCCTTTGCCTAAGATTAACAGATCTGTTTGATCAGCTACAAGGAGCTCTGGTGTTCTCCAAGATTGATCTGAGGTTGGGGTATCATCAGGTGAAGGTGAGAGAAGAGGACATAGCAAACACAGCTTTCAAGACCCGGTACGGTCATTTCGAGTTCCTTGTTATGCTCTTTGGTCTCACAAATGCCCCGACTACATTCATGAACATGATGCATAGGGTGTTCAAGCCCTACCTAGACAAATTTATGGTTGTCTTCATCGACGACGTTCTCATCTACTCGGGGAGTAAGGATGAGCACATGGAGCACTTACGGATTACATTGCAGACATTGAGAGAGAAGCAACTATCTGCCAAGTTCAAGAAGTGCGAGTTTTGGTTGGATAGTGTTGCCTTTTTAGGACACGTGATCAATAAAGATGGAGTGTATGTGGATCAAAAGAAGATTGAAGCTGTTGAGAAGTGGGTTCATCCCACGAATGTCCTAGAGGTTTGTAGCTTCTTGGGGATGGCTTGGTACTACTGACGGTTCGTGGAGGGCTTCTCCACCATAGCCCTTCCACTGACCGCTCTTACCAAGAAGAATGTTAAGTTTGTGTGGACAGATAAGTGTGAGAAAAGCTTCTTGGAATTGAAGAGGAGCTTCTTGGGGGTGGCTCAGTACTATAGACGGTTCGTTGAGGGCTTCTCCACCATAGCCCTTCCACTGACCGCTCTTACCAGGAAGGATGTTAAGTTTGTTTGGACTTATAAGTGTGAGAAAAGCTTCTTGGAATTGAAGAGGAGATTGAGTACAGCTCCGGTTTTATCACTGCCGACTGAGGGTGGTGGTTTTGTGATCTACAATGATGCTTCACTACAGGTATTGGGATGTGTTCTGATGCAACACGGTAAAGTGATAGCATATGCCTCTAGACAGCTGAATGTGCATGAGAGGAATTACCCCACACACTATATGGAGTTGGCTACCATCGTTTTTGCTCTGAAGCTGTGGAGACATTACTTGTATAGGGAGTCATGTGAGATCTTCACTGACCATAAGAGCTCGAAGTACATCTTCACGCAGAAAGAGCTGAATTTGAGACAGAGGAGATGACTAGAACTGCTGAAGGACTATGATCTGACCATTCCGTACCATCCGGGAAAGGCTAATGTGGTGGCTGATGCGTTGAGCAGGAAAACGGTTGGTAGTGTGGCATATTTGACACTCTAGCTCCAGTTGAACGAGTAGTTTCAGAGACGGCAGATTCAGCCAGTTTGAGATGATAGGGATGGTTTTGTCAGCCAACTTCTATTGAGACCGACGTTGTAGGATAGGTTTCCATCTTTACAGCGAGATGATGTTGAGCTGAAGGCTGTCATTGGCAGTCTAGGGAGCGGACATGAGTCAGATTTTACTTTGGGAACAGACCAGTTTCTGAGATTTCAAAGATGGATTTGCATTCTCAGTGACGAGAGCGTCAAGATAGAGTTGTTGATAGATACACATTACTCATGGTTGAGCATCCATCCAGGCACCACTAATATGTACCACAATTTACGGGTGCATTTTTTGTGGCAGGGCATGAAGAGACAGATTGCAGAATTTGTGTCATAGTGTTTGACCTGCCAGTAGGTGAAGGTTGAGCACCAGAGGCCTACGGACAAGTTACAGCCTCTTCCCATTCCTGAATGAAAGTGGGAGAACATCACCATGAATTTTGTGATCCAGCTTCCAGCTACCTGGAATCGGCATGACGCAGTTTGGCTGATTGTTGATCGGCTCACGAAGTCAGCATATTTTTTGCCGATCAAAATGACTTTCAGTTTAGAGCGGTTGGCACGACTTTACATGTGGGAGGTTGTTAGACTGCAAGGTGCTCCAGTCTCCATTGTGTCAGATCGGGATCCCCGATTTGTTTTCAAGTTTTGAAAGGCTTTTCAGCAAACCTTTGGGACTACATTGAGTTTCAACACAACTTACCATCCGCAAACCGATGGTCAGTCAGAGTGGACGATTCAGACCCTGGAGGATTTATTGAGAGCCTGTTCATTGGATTAGAAGGGAAACTGGGATGTTCAGTTGTCACTGATTGTGTTTTCCTACAACAATAATTTTCAGACCAGTTTGAGCATGGCTCCTTACGAGGCTCTGTACGGTAGGAGATGCAGATCGCCTACCTGTTGGTTTGAGATTGGGGAGTGTCAGGTTTTGTGCCCAGAGTTAGTGGAAGATGCTAGTCAGAAGATTGTTGTCATCCGGGACCAACTGTTATCAGCGTAGAGCAGATAGAAGAGCTACGCTGATAACCGTCGCAGAGATCTGGAGTTTCAGATTGGTGACAAGGTGTTTGTGAAGGTTTCTCCTTGGAAGGGCATCATCTGTTTCGACAAGAAGGGAAATCTCAGTCCCTGGTTTATTGGACCATTTGATGTGCTTGATCGGGTTGGTGATGTGTCCTATAGGGTGGCTTTACCTCCCAACTTAGTGGATGTGCATAACGTCTTCCATGTTTCGATATTACGGAAGTACGTGCACAATCTTTCTTATGTGATTGATTTTGCACCTTTGCATATGTGGGATGACATGACATACGAAGAACAACCTGCAGAGGTATTGGATTTCAAGAGAAGTTTCTTCGGAATAAGACCGTGCAGTTGGTCAAGATTTTGTGATGCAACATGCAGTCGAGGAGGCTACGTGGGAGTGCGAGGGCGAGATGCGGGAAAAGTACCCGCACCTATTTGCAGGTATGCTTTCTCTGTTGTTATGTTTTGTTGATTTTGGGGGTGAAATCCCCTTTAAGGGAGGAAAGATGTGACGAACCAACTTTTGGTCAGTTCTTGATTTGAAATTTCGAGAACGAAATTCTTTTAAGGGGGAAGGTTGTGATAACCCGTTCCGTTTTTAATTTAAAAGAGTTATTTTATTCTCGAGACTTCCATCTAGCCCGACCGGGTTTGTGGAAGCAGACTTAGCGGATTTGTTTAGCTGATTTGTTTCTTGGAGATCTTCGGTTCAAAACCCGATGACGACTCTTTTTAATCCCTTTTGCTGATTTCTTTTAGTTGGAGAGGGATTGGAATTTCTCGTCCTACCCCTCTTCAACTAGAAGAGGGATTAATGGGATTTATTTGGGGAAACCCTCTTATTTCCCTTCTTTTCCATCTGTTTCCTTTCTTATCTCCCCCTATTCCACATCTCATGTTTTCTCTCTTTTCTTCTCCCTTGGGATCAGCGGCAACAGTAGCACAAGAAGGGGGAGGCTTTGTTCGATTGGGTTTGAGTAGCGGAGGGACGACAGTTGGATCATCTTCCACGCAAGGGTGACTTTGGTTCCCATTTTCCTTTCCCTTTGTTTCGTTTTTGAGGGCTTGATCATGGAGGATTGATTCTAGATTTATCTCTCTTTGGTTTCATGGCATCACTAGATTAGGGAGGAGATTTAGAATGTGTCCGGATCGACTGTGTGCGAGTTAATTGACTCTTGGATTCGAGGTAAGGATTTTGATCCTTGGATTGATTGGTTTTGTCGAATCGTGAAATTCTTGTGTAGGATGTTTAGGGCATGTTTAGAGGGATGATTAGGTGTATTTGTGTGTTCTTTCTGGGTAAAATGGTGGGGAATCGAGTGGATTGAATGTTGAAAGTTTGGTTGTTCTAAAAATCCACTTCTGTAGAAATTATAGTGCAGAGGACATCCTCGAGGACGTCCTCCGCATGAAATTTTTTGCAGAACAGTGGAGGACGTCCTCGAGGACGTCCTCTTATTTCTTTGCTAAGTTTAGCTATTCAAAAAATCCACTTCTACAGAAATTATCGTGCAAAGGACGTCCTCCGCATGAAATTTTTTGCAAAACAGTGGAGGACATCTTCGAGAACGTCCTCTTATTTCTCTGCTTGTTTAATTGATTTTTCCACCTCAATGGAGGACGTCCTCGTGGAGGTCCTCTGAGTGTTGTTTCGCCCATTTTGGTTTCGAACCTTGTGCTTTGGTCTTGGATCATCCTAGCATGTTCGATAAGCATTCTAGGAGGGATGTTGGGCATGGTCATAGACTTCCTTTGATCTTAGTAATGATCGTAAGATGGTTCTTATTTGTTGAACAGATAGTGACGTGGTTGTGTACGAAGCTTGGTGATTAGAGACTTTCCTTACATAGTCCTTGCTTACTATCAGGTGAGGGGTGTACACATATCTTCTCCTTCACTTCTCCTTCGCTTCAGCCCTGTTCTCCTTGATACCTTCCGTTATATTTTGATTTACAGTGCATGCTCTGTGATTGTGTTGGGTTTTTTATTTGGTTTCCTTAGTTCGTAATCTCTTGTTTTAATTGTTGATGATGATTATTTAGTGATGATTTCATATACTAACATTTGAACGAAGTTTTCAGGTTAAGAAGACTGTTTAACTATCCCCAAGGTTAAACAAGTTGTGACGATGTCTTATGTGTCTGGAATCCATGTTCCAGAATACTTGACCGATGACCGTTTGAGTTCCTCTATTAGGATTTCCATGATTTATGTGATCGTTTGTTTTTGTTTAAATTTGAATTACTTCTTGATATGATTTGAACTCTCATGACCTACTCATATCATCTGCGTGTTTACTCTTAATTATCATATCTTGCATAATATGACCGATTTGATCCTTTGATTTACTTGCCCATAATATATCTCGATTATTGATTGCATCTTAGTTGCTTTTGTGACACTTTGCATTTACCGCTGAGACATTGTGGCTATTATCCACTGCCATTGCACTGATCGATGAAAGAATGTCAAAGATCTGTAGAAATTGTCAGAATGTTCTAAAATGAGTATTATCCTCTAGACAATAGCCATCGCTGACTTATTCGTTGGTTCCTGACCGTTTGAGTTTGAAGGATTTCTGGGTGTTTATATATTCAGGATGTTGCCTTCATTTTAACACACACACGATATTAAACTCAAGCAAAGAAGCTCTCCATTTCCTTGTTGTTGTTAAATTACTGATAAGTCACGAATTGTGACTTATTTATGCCTAATTTTAATATGTCAATGGTCGATTTATTATTACATTTTAAGCCTCGTTATCATATATTTTGTTACACATCGTATATCAGGGCTCGCACGTTAAATAAGATAATTTGCACATTTTAATCATTATTAATGTTGGTTGTCTATTTTATGCAGGTTGGGCCCCTAATGGAGCTTTGAATTTAATGGTCTACTTGAAGATTGGGCTTGTGATTGGATTTAATTTTGGGCCTTTTAATCTGCAAGGGGAATTAAAGAAAGCAAAAGAAAAAAAAGAAGAAAAATGTAAAACCTAGATCTATAATTAAAAGGGGGAGACGGCAGCCTGGTTGGTCATCTTCTTCATCAGTCGGCCGCAGGCCATCAGGCCAAATTGGCCTTCCTCATCAATCGGCCATCAGGCCAATCGGCCGACAAGAAGGGCCACTCGGCCACCACCAGCACCGACACGCGCAGCCAGGGAGGAGGAGAGCACCACACCGCTGGCCGCCTACCTTTACGAGATCCAGAGCCATCGCACGAGCCCTTCGCCGCCAGCCACGACGCAGATCCATCGCCGCTTCATCCACCACCAACCGAAGCCCAGCCAGCCGCGCCGAAGCCCAGCCACTCACCACCGCGGGCCAAGCCTTCATCTCCACCACACCGCCGACCACTCCTCAGCCTAGATCTGAGCCGCCACCAGCCCACGCACATCCATCACCGCCGCGAGCACCATCGGCAGATCTGCACCCAGCCATCAACCACCAAGCCGGATCCTCGTCGCCGACAGACGACCCTCACCACCAGTCCACCACCCAGCCTTCACCTCGCCAGAAGCCGCCAGCCGTCGCCGAGTCGGTCACCAGAAGAAGCCATCGAGCCTTGTCATCGTCACAGGTCCTCTGTCCATGAACTTTGTCTGATTGATGATAGCTATACTCAATTGGTGGATTTATTCCTTAAATTCTTCAATGGTTTGTAATGGTTAATGGTTTGAACGCGATGTGTGGCTAATTTAATTGCTAGGTTTGTGATGGATCTCCGTTCGTAATATTTATCTTGTGCAGGTTAATTGTTTGATGATTGTGTAATTAATATTACTGTTTTCGGGTGGCGAGCATATGGGTAGTTAATTATGTAATCGTACTTAATAGGTATGTTGAAACTCTGTGATAGGTTATACGCGTTAGACACTCCGTGCCCTTGTTTAGCAAGCGAGACGGTTTGTACAGCCTGAGATAGCCTATGCCATAAGCCAACGTAACCGAAAATTGTAAAAGTCGAATAATTAATCTACCCTATGCACGAGATAATTATTCGAACAAATTGAAGTCATAATCCTAGACCGTTTAATCCCACCAAACTCTCCACGCTAATTTACTAATTCGCTTTCTTTCTTTATTTAGCTTAGCATTCACATTTAGT
>JAOWBR010165078.1:0-21048 GCA_028571145.1 Dionaea muscipula
ATACCATGTCATCTAAAATAGAATAAATGGACTAATGTATAATTAAATACATTTCGAATTGCCATTAAATGATTTTCATAAAATATTCCCATTTATTCATAATAAATAATATTTTATTACATGTCTTTAGGATAAAATCCTAATATTTCTAACATTCTATATCTGGGATTATACATCTTTTATAAAAATCCATAAGATGTTCAACGCCCAATTTGTACAGATACGTACATCGTTTGAGCGATCGCTAATACGTGTTAAGCACATGGTATTGTCATTTTTATCAAATTAGTCTCGTTACATTTCTATCCATCACTTATGACCAGTATATATATTCTCAGGTGATTAAAGTTTCATCAATTGCCCTTCTTCGGGGTAAAATTTTCTGCCACGCATTGGACCTAATTTACACGGAATATGAAGGAAGTGAGAAAGTCTCTACACTTGAATATGGCCACGGTCGGTGCACGATCCAGAAAACACATAGTCTACCTGCAAGCACGACATCGCTTTGTATGATCGTCAGAGCATCCACATTCTTCTCAATATTATTCATGAATTTTGGCGCAGGCTATCAATGTTTCCACCCTCAAGCACTGAAGAAGTTCAACTGTAAGACACGAGAGAAGAAGCTATCGAAAGTCTCGATAGCTTGGAGGAAGGACCGTGATGCCAAATGTTTCGCCGGATTATTAATTGGATAAAATCATCTAAAAGCGAAATCCAGGAACCCACTTACCACACGTCGCACAAGGGGCAGATCGTCATCAAAGGAGAAGCAAAGTGGAGCAAGAATAAAGTCGTTTTTGGAGCATGTTGCTTCAATGAGATCTGGATCAAGATCAATGGGAATAAAATCAATGAAGTTGCAGTCAATAAGGTCGCAATCAATGGTAAGTATAAATAATGTGGAAGGTGAAAAAAATGATGAAGTGTTCAGATCACTGTTGTCAGCTGCTTACCGGCACAACATTGACCGCATTATAGACGTTAAACCTGATGATAATTGTGGCTTCCGAGTAGTAGTCATACATATTATGGGCGATGAGACCTATTGGTACCAGATATACGAATGGATTTAATCACATGGATAAAAAATAACCGTGTTTTATACACTGCAATGTGGCATGTGGACCCTGGTATAACAAAAGAAACACTAGCACGATTGGAATGTACTATCTCGCTCGCACCATCACAGAAATGGATGGACATGACAAGTATGAGATTAATAATGGTATCTATTATAACGTTGTTCTACATTGTTTTACCCCAATTCATAATGCCTCTTATACACATCTTCTACTACTATCATCTCCCGTTTCAGATGTAAGACGACGTAAGATAGCAATTACTTTTATTAACAATAGTCACTTCGTCTAGGTATTTATGCACCCGAATTACCCATTCCCCCCAATATGGTCTTGCTAATACGAGCATGCATCGGCACAATCAAGAGGATGGATAGAAAAGTATGATTTGGATTTTCGCATGTGGGATGCGCTATTTGGTACTCGTCATCAACATTCATCCGTAATAGTTGCTTTGTAAAACGGTAGTTAGGGTTTCGGGTTAGGGTTAGCGAATTTAGGATTGGGGTTAGGGTTTTTCTACAACCATAATATACTACCATTTTTATTCAATATTTACGACAGTATCATAACATTTTTCTTTACATTTTACGATAGTATACTACCGTGTATATTAACTATAAACAGTATACTATCGTTTTAGTCCCTTTTTTAAAAAAAAATGATCAAACAATAATATACTACCGTATCATATAAAAAAAAATAGTATACTACCATTTGAATTAAAAAACATAAAAAAAAAATAGCAAAATTGTCCCAAACCTATGTCAAACTATAACCGAATATGATCTACTATTACTTGTCTAGGATCTATATGTTAATTTTCGGACAAGTCAGTCTTTCAAGAGTACGCGGTAAAAGACACCGACATGGTGACATCTTGTTTGAATTCTTGGAAACGTCTTATTCAGTCGTAGAGAGTTTCTGCTCTGAATCTTGCATCACTGAGGGTTAGGACGTAATTTCAGTTATAGAGCCATCAAAATAACCATCAACTTCCTGATTTTGCAGAAAGTAGATAAATCGAATGACCATCAAAATCTGAGAAGGGATACATCTCAAGAGGGCAAAATTGAGGTTCTGTTTCATAATAGCGAAAAAGAATCAAAGGTTTTGCTATGAAGCAGTCATCCCCAAGCAGTAACCCTGTCAAATTGCCAATACTCAATTTTTGTACAGTCGCCTATTGCCATAAAGCAACAAGTACACAAATTTCAACAATGAAAAATATGAAGGTTTCCCTGCGTATTTCTTCATCTTTCTACATTCCCTCCATTTGGGCGCCAAAAGCCTTTCTTGCCGACAAGATACTGTTCTTCATACAGATTTATAGACCAGTGAAGTGAACGGAAGATCACACCGAGCTTCATGATCGTTTCTTTAACATCTATAACCAATATCCATCCACCTGGTCTCAACACACGGTCCATCTCAACAGCAACAGCGATGATGTCACATCTGATAACACAATCTTTAGTCATAATCTACTCGAGGAAAAAAAATAAAGGGTAGATTGTTTGAAGTCAAATCTCTCAAAAAACCAACTTTAGTCTTTGTTGATCAGAATGCAATCAAAACCATCGCAACCCAGGATGTTTTTGTCTCATCATGTGAGCGCTTAACCTTTTTTATCCTAAGCAATCTCAAGGAAAAAAACGCAAGAGTTGTCGGTTTTTTCCCTCCTAAAAAGTTCAGCATTAAGTGTATTAGCAATCTTCAACCAAAGAGTGACAAAAAGTAGGCTTTCTTTGCAGACATTTTGTAGTGTGAAAAATTATGAGCGTGAAAGATTTACGAATATTTTTGGAGAAAAATAGTGAGAAGATGTACAAGAAACTGTAGGAACTTAATTTCAGGAACTTCCTAGGCAATTAGACTCCTTGGGGGAAGCTGTTAGAGAAAAAGATGCAACTAAAAGCAAGGGCGAGCTACCAAAATTATAGCCAACTTTGACAGCATTTTGTTGATGTTACCAAAACTTGGTGGCTAGTAGCGTTCCTACGATCGTCGGAATCGGGCTCCGGAGGAGGAATCCGCTCTATACCGGGTAACCAAAATGGGTTCGGTTGGTATTAAACACTAAGGCTAAAGAGTACCGCTAATGATTAATTCTAGGATGCTAAGATAAAAGGTACTGCTAAGATAAAAGATAGATTTTCCATTCATTGGTTGATTGATGTTCATTGTGTTTTTTCACAGACTAAACATTGATACAAATATCCACCCTGTTGAACGGTTACATAATAACTGCCCACGTCCCAAGACGTGGGTCAACTTATATAATCATGGCTCAACTACCACATAACCGTCCTCAGAGCCAGCCTGTTCGTCCATGGTACACTGATCACCGATACGTCCTGGCCAGAGTCACGTCCTAGAAGCGTACCTCAACTGCTCAGGTAACTGCCAGCTACATGGTTCACAGTGGTTAACCACGTTCTCACATTGTGTGTCCCATGCCTTAGAATTTCGCCCAAGAGATCACGCCCTGATTGTCACAAGCCGAGGACGTATCACGATTGAGGCTCAGGACGTACGCCCATCTTCCGTAGATTCGTCCAACCTTAGGACGACCTAGAAGGCACAAGGCACAGCTCACGTCCTAGGACGAACCCGCTCCGAGTCACCAACTCAGAGTCATTATGTCCCAACCCGAGCGTCCCCAACACCCCGATATCAACAATACCCCCCAATGCGGCGCATTAATGATCTATCATGATTGATGCACCACACTCAACCTAAGATGGGACGCGAAGAGACAGACAAGACAACTGATGGGACATCTACCAGAGTAACCATCGGACGTACCCCGCTCGAGCAGGAAAAGAAATGATGACCCTGACCTAGCTTGACATCAGCCCTAGGAGCCCGTGATCCACTCCCTCGCCTATAAATGCACTAGAACCCCTTCACTTTTCCTCTTTACGCATTCAAGGCAACGCCAAGACATTCCAACTTTCAAAGCAGAGAAAAACCTCTTAAGACCCCGAGTACCATCAATGGCGACGTTTCTGGATTACCTTGATGCACTCAATTCCACCGCCATTGTCTCCGATGGCGTTTTCGCAAACCCCTCCGGCCAAGACTACCTGGGTCCTGCCGTGATTGATGATGCCAGGGCATCCGAAATCCAGTATTCTCATATCTCCATTTTTCTCCCCACCACGTTATTTGATTCATCCATCTCCATGGATACCATTTTGAATGCTGCCAAGTCTCTCACTGGTTGGGCCATGCGAATGCTCCGCGACAACGAGTTTGAGACCAAAGCCAAAGAATCAGGCGTCCTTCACCTTATTAGTCTCTGCACCAAGGTAACCCCTTTCGATTTCACTCTCTTCCCTCTGGCCATGCTCTTTTGGTCGCCCCACGCCAATATCTTCGCATTCCCCCGAGCTCCAATGACTATCACCCTGAGGGACATCGCAGCCCTAACCGGCCTCTTTCCCTCAGACGACACCATCTCGGCCATTCTCGAATACGTCCATGAGGCCCCCACCTTCGAGACTCACACCTTCTCGTCCTACAACGCATTCATAGCAGCTCACAAGAAGACGGGGCCCGTGGTGGAGGAGGAAGAACGAGTAGCCTTCGTCCACTTCTTCCTTTGTAAATACGTACTATGCCCGGGCAGTGGCTAGCCTGTGTCCACTGTCCAGCTATCTGAGGCTCTCCACGGACCTAACCAAAGGACGCAAGCTTAATCTGGCGTCCCACGTCCTGACCCGCACTGTACTGCGGCCTATTCTTCATGGGAGAGCAACTCAGGCAGGGAAAGGAATCTACCGGCTCTGGGCCGCTCTGGATCACACAATTATGGCTGCGCGCTTATTTCCTCTTTTTCGGCACCCTGCCTGATAGTCCAGCCCTTCCGTGCTCCGGGCCACGGCTAGCTGCACTTCCGCCCTTCACTGCTTCGAAGGACGAGACGTAGGATTACCTCAAGTCAACGGACCCGCTGGTATCTTTCTTTCCTTTCCCTACATCTGAGAACCTCAATTCCCTTTTCACCCCGGAGTCCCCCATGTGGAAGCACTTCCTGACGTGCCAAGAACTCCCGTTCAACCTGATCCTCTAGTCGAACGCAAAGGTTGGCGTTGAGACATACTCGGCCAACTTGGCCTTACTCAAGCTCGTCCTCTCTCTTTGTTCTTTGCACACACTTTTGAAGAAGCTTGTTTCGGCCACCTTAATACAGTAGAAACAGGGGTACTCCTTGCCAACCGAGGCACCCTCCTAGGACGATTCGCCGAAGCCCCTTTCACCTTGCGCATGAATTGTGGCACGGACGATCTTTTCAATACTTACTAGGCCGCAAAAATCGAACGTCTAATGTCTATGGTCCACCTGGCTGACTGGACACGGCCAATATGCACGGACGTAAAGGCGAAGCCCGGTCACAATAAACGTGCAGGAGAAGGTGAGACCAGCAAAACAAAAATTCCTATTCGCCTGAAGAAGGTATATCCTAGCCCGTAACTAATATAGCAAATTTCCAACTCCACGGGCTAATAGTTTCTGTTGTTTTCTTTTTCAGACGAAGAAAGCGCCTACCCCTATTGCTTCTCTGGGCATACAACTCGCTCGAGATCTCCAGGCCCCCTCTCCTGATCTACCATATGAAACACCCGCATGGGCTAGACAAATCTTGGCCGAATCGGCGCAAAGACAGGCAGAGGGAATATCGGCTCAAGAGGGCGTAAACACGGTAAGCACTCCATCCCTATAGCGTGTAATTCGTTCAAACATCAATGTGCTAAATTTCTGACGTCGATGTAATGCAGAAAGACGAGCCCACAATACTTGGTTTGGAGAATCCTCTAAACGTGGAGGACATGCTAGAGGAAGAGGAGGACAATGAAATAATCGAGGCCACGATCGCGGCCTCCAGAAACGAAGACCTTTCGCCTCTACCTCTACAATCGCCCTCGAGACGACCACCACCCCCTTCGCTAGAGACGGTGGAGACGGAGATGGGACACCAGACTCGAGGCGAAGGGCTTGGCATCGGAGAAACCTCAGAAGTAAGGCCGACCCCCCAGCCCGAAGATGTCCCTAGGACGTCAGAGGCATCCGCGGCCGAGGTACCACAGTTAACTGGGACCCCGTCGGGTCAGGTACATATCTTTCTCCTGATCTTGGCCTCGCTCTTCATACACTTAGTAAATTTGAACATTTATCATCTTTTCAACTCATTACAGGCCGAAACCCTTAAGGAACGCGTCCAACGACTCCTCGATGCTCTTACAGCCATCACCACCCAGCCAGCCCCCCTTGCTCAACAAGTAGCCCCAGAGGCATCCACGAGGGCCAGCTGACCTACTAGAGGCGGCCCGACAACTCGAAGCGTTCTTGGACCTTGGCCACACTGAAGCTTTATCTCCCCTGGGCGAAACAAAACTCGGCACCGCCATCGCTCTAGCAGAGAAAGGTCAGGGCGTGCTCGACGCTACAATCCTAGCCAGGGCCTTGATCCAACAATACGCTCGAGAAACCCAGCTAATCATAACTAGAATCAGGGTTCTTAATTCGAGATGCAAATCAAACAAAACGACCCTAACACGACAACTAAATCTCAAGAAGACGACTGAGGGTACGCAGAAAAAGATTGAAGAGATGACCATGGAGGAGTCGCAGGTAAGTTCCCTAGAAGCACAAATAGCTGGGCTTCAGCGCGACCTGGCCAATCATAAGGCGAGGGCCGAGGCCAAGACCCTAGCCCTGTCAACTACCGCGGACGAACTGGAATGCGTCGTCCGAGATTACAGTGAGGCCATTCAATTCAATTGCATGGCCGAAGAGTAAAAACTCAATGAAGAGGATGCTCACTTAGAGGCCGAATGGGAAAGGGTAAGACGCCAGACTGATGAATTCTTAACCACTCATAGTCAATTGTAATAATTGAACTATTTTACTTACTTTGTTTGCTACAATATCCAATGCTTTATCCGTACTAATACTCGTCCAAACCTAAGTAGCTTAGACGTATTCTAACACAGAGCCAGACGCAACTTTGTCCAACTTATACTTAGGCACTCGTGAACTAAGGTTTATCGAAGTCCCACACAGAGGGGACGTACTTCTTTAAATATCGCTCATTAATCGTCCTTAAGTGCATGTTACCATCCAAACCTTTTAAGTGATACGCCCCACTGCGAAGGACGGAATCCACAACGAAGGGATTTTCCCAGTTTAGTGACCACTTCCCATACAAGGGATCTCGGGCGTCTAGTGGCAGACGAACCTTCCAAACCAGTTCTCCTTGGACGAATGATTTGGCCATAACCTTTTTATTATAATATCTTGTCATTCGTGCTTTTTGTACCTCAATACGGTTAAGTACTTCCAGGTACAACTCATCCAACGAGAGTAACGACTGAGTCATAGCCTCAGCATAGTCCGCAGGACTCAGCTCGTCCTGAAACATAACGCGGGCAGACTCAACGTTCACTTCCACGGACACCACGACCTCAATACCATACACTAATTGGAACGGCGGAACCCTCGTGGTAGCTTGCGGACTAGTCCGCAATGCCCATAATGCTTTAGGCAATAAGTCGTGCCACTCCCTGGGATTCCCATCCACCATTTTGCGTATAACACCTTTGATAAGCTTGTTGGACGATTTAGCCTGTCCGTTCGACTAAGCATAATATGGTGTAGAATTTACCAACTTAATACCGAATTCGTCCAATACGGCCTTAACTCGTTCCCCTTTCAAGGACGTACCACCATGATAGTTTGTGGAACACCAAACTTATATATAATATTATCGGTGATAAACCGGACGACCTGCTCCTGTGTAATCTCCTTTAAGGGAACGGCCTCAATCCACTTAATGAAAAAATCAGTGGCGACGATAATGAAAATATGCCTCCTGGACGAAGGATGGTGAATTTTCCCAATCAAATCAATGGCTCATCCTCGAAAAGGCCATGACATGATTATAGGGGCCATATCCTGGGTCGGAGCCCATTGAATAGGCTGATGTCTTTGACACGCCATACAACCCTTGGCATACTGAACACAATCTATCACCCATAGTAGGCCAGTAATAACCGCTCCTCAATATTAACCACCGCATAGTCATCCCGACCTTGTGAGCACTACATATACCCTCGTGCACTTCGGCCATCACAGTCTTAGCCTCCGCACTAGACACACAGCGAAAAAGCACACCATCAGGCCGTTTCTTAAACAACTCCCCTTCTATCAGGACAAAGTTCAACGCCTGTTATTTGTTCTTAGGGTCAAACCCTCGCTCCGGATCTTTGAGTGTCTCCTTTATAGTGCTTCTCCAGTCACCCGTGTCCTGATGATCTAGGACGAGGACCTCATGCGAGACAGGATGCTCCAAAGCCGACTTTAGGGACCCATATCATTCCACAGCCAACCTTTGAAGGGTCATTTCGTCCTTAAATCCGAAAGCGACTTGAGCGAGATCCTTTGCCAACTCGTTCTAAAACTGAGGTACAAATGTTACGTCCACGTGATCAAACATTCGCAATAATCCCTAAACGATATCATTCAGGACTAACATAAACTCGTTCTGACATTGAAACTCTCCACTAACTTGATGAATCACTAACTGAAAATCCCCTTTTATATGAACAGAACGCACCCCCATTTCTAGGAGGAATTCCAAGCCGATGATCAGAGCCTCATATTCAGCCTGATTATTAGTAAAGGAACCAACCAAAGAGAAATAAAAATAGAACGTACCCCCTAAGGGCGAAATCAGCACGATGTCGACCACGGCCTTTGTGGTCGTCCTTGATCCGTCAAAATACATCACCCAAGGCTTGAGACTAAGAGAGCAGATTTCAACATCCACCTCCTTTACAGTGTCTAAGCACGGGTGATTGGTCAAAAATTCGGCTAAGGCCTGTCCTTTCACGGCCTTTTAGGTAGATGTTGAAGGTCAAACTCATATAAGGCCAACGCCTAAAAACCTACACGCTGGTGAATAATGGGAAGAGAGTAAAGAAACTTTATTATATTAATTTTAGAAACTAGGTACACGATCTCAGGTCGTAGATACGCCCGAAGTTTCATACAAGCAAAATATAAGGCTAGACATAATTTTTCTACAGGCATATAATTACACTCTGACACGGACAACGTCCTACTTAAATAGTACACTATCATGTCCTTACCTTCATCATCCTCTTGTGCCAACATGACACCTATGGACCGATCCTCGGTCGCTAAATACAGCTTAAAAGGTTTGCCCGCAACTGATGGAGCCATAACTGATGGCGACGCCAAGTATGTCTTCAAGCCATTAAACACGTCCTGATACTCTTTCGTCTAGACGAATTCGTCTCGTTCTTCAGCTTTAACAAGGACGAGAACGTTATCGTTCGTCCTGCACAGTTATAAATAAATCGCCACAAAAAGTTAACTTGACCCAAAAAACGTTGTAATTCTTTTTCGTTTTTGGTGGCTCGGCCTTAAGAATAGTCGATGCCTTACTTGGGGCGATTTCAATCCCACGCTGGTGCACGAGGAACCCCAGGAAGTTCCCCGCTCCAACTCCACAGACGCATTTGAGAGGATTAACCTTCAAGCCGTACTCTCTCATCGGTTCAAACAAAGATTTTAGGTGGGCAAAATGATTCTCTACACTAGAACCTTTGGCTACTATATCATCCACATAAGCCTCAACACAACCCCCAATCATATCATGAAAGATCAAGTTCATGTCCTGTTGGTATGTGGCCCCAACGTTTTTTAAGCCGAATGGTATGACAACCCACTCATAGCAAACAAGGGCCCCGGGGCACCTAAAGGTTATTTTATGAACGTCCGACTCGGCTATATATATTTGATTATAACTTGAGTATCCGTCCATAAAAGAATATGATGTGGCCGGCCATGGAGTCTACCAACGAATCTACAGTAGGCATGGGATACTTATCCTTAGGAGTGGCCAGATTCAAATTTCGAAAATCTATGCAAATCCTAAGTTTTCCATTTTTTTTACGTATTGGGACAATATTAGACAACCATTCCACATATTTGGCCATCCTAATGAACTTGGCCTTCAACAATCGTTCTATTTCAGTTTTTATGGCTGGGAGTCTGGGACAACATCGAGGACGAAACGCCTGGGGACTTCTTTGAAAGGACGAAATCCAACCTTAGTAGGGAGCCTATGTTCTACTATCGCCCTATCTAATCCAAACATTTCCTCATATTCCCAAACAAAACAGTCTTTATAAGCACTAAGTAAGGAAATGAACGTAGCACGTACCTCTAGAGCCAATAACTGGCTAATGAACGTTGGACGAGGGGTCTTATTCGCCCCTCCAATGTCTACTTCGTCCAAAGGATCATCACCTCGGGCGATTTCATACCCCCCAAGTTCTTCTCCTCACCCTCCGATAATATGTCCGCAACACATGCCTCGTGTCGCGCCCTGTTCTCAGTATCAAGGGCCAGCAACTTAGCCCGTAAAGCACGCACAGCGCTTTGCACTCTGATGTCTCATGCAAGTTCACTGTCTCGGCCGCAATACTCCCACAGTCGTTCGCGCAAGGCCGTTATAGCGGCCTAGTCTTTTATAGAACGGAATCTACGCTCCACAATGAGAAGTGTCGTATTGTCGGCCATGTTGTACCCAAGGCCACCAAACTTGACCTCTCCATGTCAAAGAGCTCGTCCAACAACTCTGAAGTAACATCGTCCTCTTGGGACGTTAACACCATTTCATTGTCCCTGTGAACGAAACGAATCGGTCCGAGGGCCTATTCATACATACCATATTCGACCGTATTAGTTTCGGTCGCAAAAGACCTGTTGTCGGCCTAGACAATCTCAGGATTCCCGTCCTTATCCCAAAGGACAATACATTGATGGAGGGAAGAAGGAATGCAACTGCACCCATGGATCCAATCTCGTCCGAGAAGGACGTTATAACTGGTAAAGGTACTCATTACAAAGAGTATCGTGGTTCTCGTCATGCTCTCGAACGTGACGTCCAGGGCAATCATCCCCTTTGACTCGGCAATTTCTTCGCTAAACCCAGTCAGAATGACCGAAGATGGCATCAAATCAACCTCAGACTTACCAAACTTCTTCAACATCCGGTGTGGGATTGTATTGATCGCAACCCCGTTGTCAATTAACACACGAGTCACGGGCACGCCATTTATCTCGGCCTTCAAATACAACGACCGTAAATGCTTTCTCATCTAGTCTGAAGGGCGATGAAACACTACTTGCTTGGTAGCGTTAATACCCACTTCTGGCTTCTTTGCCTTCACCTCAACGGCCTGAACGTCTCCAAAACTTCACGTCATGGGTTCGAAAACTCCATGGCTCATCTAGCTCATCGCCCCAGCCCGTTGGGGGCAATGATGGTTCAGCAACTAATGGTGAAGGAACTTGAACTTGGGAATGAGGGACGCGCCGCTTAACCTTCGACCTGCCATAGACAACCAAGAAGTCAAAGTTACCAAAACTAGGCTCACTCAACGACCAGACGGACGGATTTCCATTCTCATACAACTCGCGGAGGAACCGTTAGAACGAGATTTCTCATCTTTTAGCCTCTTCTAAACAGTCTATCTTCTTCCACACCAATGAGGTCATTGTCTTGACCAGTCTGTTCATTGGTGTGCGCCTATCTTAGGTGCAGGATCATCAAGAGTGACCACGGCCTCGGGTAGTGGGCCGAGAGACAACTGCACTTCCTCTTCAACCTCACAAAGCAAAGACGTTGTTTCGCCTTCATCGTCCGCATCAAAGTCTTATTCTTGCTCTGGTGTGGACGTACTGGCTTCGTCCTGACTCTTGTACTCTCCGGATAACAGGTAGTTGTTGATTGTTACTGGAGGCAAAGTCCCAAATTGGATTGTTCTTGGACGCTCCTCGTCCGAATCCGTCTCAGTCCATCGTTCAAACTTGGACCGCGCTATTTTCCCTTCAGTACTGTCATCCTAACCAACGGAAGGTGTACTGGTGTCAGGAGTACCATGCACATCGACAGTGTTCACTGTATAGTCATTGGACGTAGTTCGTTCTTTCTTCTCACGCCTTTAGGCAGCCCGCATTCGCTGGCCATGCTTTCTTTGTGCACGCTTCTACTGCGTGCGGGTCAACTGCTCAAAAGGAACATTTTCTTTTTCTTGGGCTCGTACAAGCCCCATTCTCCGGTACAACCGACTGTCGACCGGAAGGTCTTTCATCTCGTAGGCCCCAGAGGAGGAGGCCTCGAGGGACCTTCCTGAGCGACCTCGAATGGATCGCCATGCTTTCTAGCTCGCTCCTCATATATCCGCCTCACAATGGCGATATCTCGTTGACAGCAGACACACAATCTCTTCATCGGATCGCTAACATGGGGAAACACCTCAGGATGCTCCTCATCCGTTTTGGTGGATTACACCCCCTCAGCCACATGAGGGGCCAATACATGCTCTACAGGACATTGGTTGTCCTGGGTTTCAGCAGC
Source organism: Dionaea muscipula (assembly GCA_028571145.1). Classification (NCBI taxonomy): domain Eukaryota; kingdom Viridiplantae; phylum Streptophyta; class Magnoliopsida; order Caryophyllales; family Droseraceae; genus Dionaea; species Dionaea muscipula. Next base: position 12,544 of record JAOWBR010165078.1, read on the forward strand.
AAGAAGGGTTATGACCACCATGTTCACAGATCCTCGTCCACCTTCATCCTTCCAGTGTCGAAAGTAAGACGTCCAGAGTCAATGGCATCCTGCAAGACGTTTCTAAACGTTAAGCAATTACTAGTTGAATGCGTCCAAGCATTATGCCATTTACAATACCGCTTGCCCGCAATTGCTTCCGGCGAAGGTATTTTATGTTTTTCCCCAATGTTTTATTTGCATATCCACATACAGTTGGTCAAATATTTCATTAACCTTTGACATATCAAAGGAAAACGTCTTGGGTTTATGTTCCTTTTGAGTGTCGCCCTGAATGGGCCGAGGCTTTAGCAAGGTTTTGCAAGATAAAGGGCGTCCGGCCTTTAATTCGGCCATACACATATCGGCTTGATATTCTATTTCTACCTTATTAAGTTCATAGTTGGGATCGCGATAATATGTTCCTTTACTTGCATTTCTCATTTCGTTCCCGTCCCGCAGGAGACGTTCATACCTAATCACATTGGCCGTTAATTGAAACAAATCGGGGAACTCCCGATCCTGAAACTTACTTTTCAAGTCAAAGTTAAGACATCCCTACGCGAGGAGCACGAATTCCTTCTCAGGCAATGGGACGAAGCACTTGTTTCGGGCCGTTTTAAAACGTTGTAAGAACGTTTCAGCCTTTTCCCCAAGCAACTGTTTTAAATTGGCCAAATCGGCCAAAATGACTTCCGATTCGTCCCTATAAAATTGGGCGTGGAAGAGTTGCTCCATTTGGAGCCAAGTTTGGACCAAATAAGCTGGAAGGTTAATAAACCAAGAAAAAGCAACTCCTGAGAGCGAACTCCCAAAGAGCCGCAATTTCTGAAAATCATTTACCTCTCCACCTTGGATGGTAAACCGTCACACGTGCTCGATTGTTGAGACGTCCTCCGTCCCCGTAAATAGGGTAAATTCGGGCATTTTAAAGCCCCTTGGAAATGGAAAAGCTTGGTCAACCCAATCTAGATAAGGTTTGCGGTACGTCGGTCTGGTTATAGGCGGCACACCTTAACCCAACTGATCTTTGACGATTTCTAAAGTTTGGTCTCGGAGATCGTCCTGCTGCGGTACCGGAAGTGGAGGCACCACTAGTTGACGATTACCTGGAAAATTAGGATCGTCTCAACCTAATTGGTTATACCCCCCAGGCCGTTGGCCTAAAGGGTTGTATCCCTCGGGCTGTTGGTCACGTTGACCAATTGGATCGTAGCCTCAGATTTGGTCAGTACGGCCTAATGGATTATACCTCGTAGGTCGTTGGTCATTTGGTAGAAGCATCTCCATGCGTTGTTCATTCTGAAGGTGAGTATTACGTGGATTATTTCCAGCATGGGACAGCCCAAATGTGTTCGGCTCGCGCTCTCTTAGATTAAGCCTTGACCTTAACGGGGTCTGCACGGGGTTGGCCGAATTACTATACCAGCCAATATCAAATCCTCGCCGTTGAGGATGAATAGCAGGTGGAGGTACGAACCGATGTGGATTCGACCCCCCGGGCTCCGATGAGCCCGCACACCGCAAAGGGGAGAAAACTTATACTCCTTCCGTCCTAGGAACATTCCACAGGGGAATTGAATTCCCTTGAGTGTTGAGAGGATCATTAAAATTCGGACGACTCAGACCTTGGTTATTATGTTCGATAGGTAAACGATGATTTTGTTCCATAATTTGTCTAATTTAATCTGCAAAATTGTTTAGACAAGTTGTCAAATTGATTTGCATACATAACAGTCACATTTTGCATTATAAGTTCAGTCTGAGTAGTTACCTCTTCGCGTACAGTGCCCATCATATCAGAGAGGATGACCCTTAGAGTGTCCAGCATCACTGGTACTGACGATGGAGGAAGCAATGGAGGGAGAATCTCAGGCCTGAGTACACCATCCTCATTCTGAAGTGCAGGTGGTGCGGGTGGTGCTGGAGGTGGAGGATCCGCACCAACATTGTTGAGGTTCCCGCCACCGGCAATAGGGACGTCATCCCTGATCTAGAGACCAGTGTTGGTCTCGACATTCCTGGCATTATGTTGGGTATCCATCATGTTGATGAGTCTCATCAGATGTGCCAAATTGTTGATGTTACCAAAGCTTGGTGGCTAGTGACGTTCCTGCGATCGCGGAATCGGACTCCGGGGGAGGAATCCGCTCTATACCGGTTAACCAAAATGGGTTCGGTTGGTGTTAAACGCTAAGGCTACTGCTAATGACTAATTCTAGGATGCTAAGATAAAAGGTACTGCTAAGATAAAAGATAGATTTCCATTCATTGGTTGATTGATGTTCATTGTGTTTTTTCACAGAGATTGAACATTGATACAAATATCCACCCCGTTGAACGATTACATAATAACTGCCCAGACCCCAAGACGTGGGTCAACTTCTATGATCATGGCTCAACTATCACATAACCGTCCTCAGAGCCAACCTGTCCGTCCATGGTACACTGATCACCGATACGTCCTGGCCAGAGTTACGTCTTGGAAGCATGCCTCAACTACTCAGGTAACTACCAACTACATGGTTCACAGCGGTTAACCACGTTCTCACATCGTGTGTCCCATGCCTAGGAATTTCGTCCAAGAGATCACGCCCTGCTTGTTACAGGCTGAGGATGTATCACGATTGAGGCTCAGGATGTACGCCTATCTTCCATAGATTCGTCCAACCTTAGGACGACCTAGAAGGCACAAGGCACAGCTCACGTCCCAGGACGAACCCGCTCCGAGTCACCAACTCAGAGTCATCATGCCCCAGCCCGAGCGTCCCCAACGCCCCGATGCCAACACATTTTTAAAAAACTTTCTCCCTGCTGCTTCTATCCCCATGTCACATTATTCGCACTCCCATTATATTTCACAAACAAATTTCATGCAAGATGAAGCAAAGTGACTGAAAAGTTGCCCAAAGATTCATGATTACGAAGGTACCTTGTAGTCAAGTTACTGAAGAGGAAAGCAGAATGCAGTAGATCATAAGTTCGTGGGTAGGTGTTGAATGGCTCACACCAGTCATGATATATTCCAATGAGCCCTCTGTCGAAGATGACTGGAAGGGTATCTGGCACATGAACAGGGATGACATTCATCACCCACAATGGCTTATGTAGGAGTGCTGCCGCAAATCTGCAAAACAGTGTCAAGGAGCTCAGGTCAATGTACTCCATACATGTCAAAGAAGACCAAGCAAAGGCAGGGACACTGATGAGCCTGGTTAAGAAAGAGCACCCAAAAAGGCAAGTTACAAGACGTAAAGAAGCCATTGCAGCTGGCTACAGAGTACAGAGGATGTTTTACAGGTAAGCAGTATGAAAGCATGAGACAGAGAAAGAGAGAGATGGCCAAAAACAGTGAGATACAAGACCCTATTTGGAGTCTTAGATGACAGAATCAAAGAAAAACATATTCCATATTATATGGCGTGCATACAAACTACAAGGGGTACAAAGGGAAAGAGATGCATTTCAATCTTCAAGAAAATTTCCAGTTAGATTACTTACCCTCCATAGCGAGCATTCATATCCATTACATTCCGCACATAGGACCAGTTTATCCCAAGTCCAGTCATATATGTATCTGACACAAGTGAAGACCAGTGTTTGGTGTCTGAAACAAACAATTCTTGTGCGTCTGATTTTGTTGAAAAGCTTACAGGTGCTGCAGTAAGCCTTTCTGGCCAAAGAGGAGGCCAACTGGCACTATGAGGAAGTTGAGGAAGGCATTTCCTAAGGGGTGTGTACCTATCAAAACAAAAGCATAAACCTCACATTCTCAAGGATAGGTTTCTCGTTTCTTTCATTTTGCTCCAAACAAAAGAAATAGTAGTTGACAGCATTAGTATCGTGCTAACCAGTAAAATCATACCATGATATGTTTCTTGCCTCCCCATTACACATCAGCGGATCATTCTTCTTACGTTCCTTATAGCAGGATGTCGAGACTGGTTTCTGATATATAACAAGTCCAATTCCTGTTGCATCTACTGTCTTCATGACAACCTTCCAACAAATGTCTTTGATCAAAGTTACCATAGCTGCAGAAAGCATAACATGGTATACAAGAGAGTTAATCAACCCATCATTCTTGAGTAGAATAACAAGAGGTTTAGCATTGAGACTCCCGATTTGAACAGATATTCTAGTATATAAAATTGCTAGAAGAATTTAGACAGCATAGAGTTGACAAACCCTTCCATACACTCTGATCCCTTTCATCATCACGATAAACTGGTGTAGCAGACCAAATGTAGAATCCTCCAGGCCTCAGAATCCTGTTGAGTTCCATCAAAGGTCTACCACCTGCAGTTTTAAGATAATGATGGACATTATCTGACTTATATTACCTAGAGAAAATGAAATTTGAAAGCTTGCAGCCAGGTTGATGGCAATAAGACTTGGCAAAGATACCATCTGCATCCCAATGAACCCTGCATCTTGCACAGTGAATGAGATCAAATGAATTATCCGGAAAAGTTAGTTGTTGAGTTCCAATGACAGAGAGAGTGGCAGGAATTCCACGTTCCAAGGCAAATTGAATTTGAGCTTCATGTTCATCCTTTGGGGCAAATGACATAGTGATGACATCCCTATCCAACAAGTACCCCCCAAAGCTAGCAACTCCACAGCCAACATCCAAAACAACCCTGATGTTCTTTCCCCACTTGATAATTGGAAAAGTCTGCATAGAACCACGGAAAAAACTCCATTTGAGGTATGCACAGTGAGTCATTAACAAATTTCTAGATGAATACATTTATAAGCCATGCACAAGAACGAAAATTTTGTAGCTTTCTTATGACTACTACTGCCAAGTCTGACTATGCCAAATCTCTAGCTGAGATTCATATTCATAAAGGACGGATCTACACATGAGTTCTTGACTATAAATGAGTTGACGGATGAAAGCTGCAAATACAAGGCAAAATGACCACCAATTAAGATGCTTCTGTGGAACCTGAAAGATAGCTCAGCAATCATACCTTCTCAATAAATGCAATGTAGTTCGTAACACCATCTTTAAATTGTGTTCCTCCACCAGGGAAAACCAAATAATTCCCAGACTTGCGCACCCAATTTTGGTCCTTCTTATACTCAACAAGCTTAGGATGAGGAACATTATCAAACCAGATCTGCGGGGAAGAAAAAACAAGGGTCAAGGTTGGTAACGTATATTGACAATCTACACGTTACTTACAGAAAGATACATGCTAAAGTTTTATGTGCCAATATATAAAATCCGTAGAGTTCGGCTCCTTATAAAGAGCTGCATTGCACGACGAAAGACATTTTGTCATGACCCCCGGTTGAAATGAATTCATCCTGAATGGAAGTTCAAATGAAATGAAGAAAAGAGGGGTTCCGAACCAATCTGTTCTAAACCTCCACACCACATAGGTTCAGCCATGGATGCTATTCTATTATGTTTGTTGCTCGCTTTCTAAGGCCCACAGAAGCAAGATCAACTTAATAGTTTCTTCAAGCATTGTCCTTTGCGGCTTTGCCACTTTTGCAGGTCACATCTTCCAAGCAAATCTACAAAGAGGTCTATGCTTCACACAGCCAAACCAAATGAGTTATGCAATCTTATCTTCCTAAAGAGTTGAAATGACTATGACACTAGTTTATATTTGCACAATCCCCGTGTTTTTCATTATTAAACCATGTGAACTACCAACATCTGATTCCTTGGGGTTTGTATTATTCTTGTTTATGGATGCAAGAAGATCCTGTCTATCGAAATGGTTATAATATGCAACCAAATTCTGGCATCACAGTATTGGTCAAGTGATTGGTCAAGTGGTTGAACCAAAGCAGAGTCAGAAAATCATTCTATTAGGAAGAGTACCACATTATTCACAAAATCACCAATGGCCTATTTCTATATGCAAATTACCAAAAATTTGCTTTTCAGGAAATTCAGAATGATGTATGCCCTTTTGCTGGAGGAGCAGACGGTAACACTGGAAACTCAGATAAATATAAGCAACCAAACAAGAAGAAAAAAAGAACATCGACTTTCTAGGTAAAAGAACAAGTGATATAGCTATCCATCTGCTGACACAAGACAAGTCTAGTTTCCAAGATCTCCAATTCAAATAAAACCAGGAACATTAATCCACCATTTATAAATATCGCATTTCTTCACAACTTGTTGCTTTTAGTTGTTCTACCAATATCAGTGGCACTCAAAATTTCTACAACCTTTCTTCTTCCTTTGTCCTTTTCGCTTTCTCGAGATCCAAATTAACATAATAGTTCCTGATTGAGAAATAGATAGGTCAGTCCTTTGTACAGTTAAGGCTCATTTGGACCATTTCAACTCAGGCTTAGCTGGTGAGTCCTCTGGTCCGGGTTAATATGGGGGGGCTGAAGGGAATGAGAAGGGAATGTATACATCCTGTTCCCAACATGTTTGGTTTGGTTTAGTTTGATCAAACAAAGCAGGGAGAGAGAGCGAGCTCCCTGGGCATCACCATCTTGCTCCATGATGATGTCTTTTGTCCTTCCCTTCCACAAAAACTCAGAGGAACAGCAATGGCCGAGCCTGATTCCTTCCATTTCCCTCCTCTTCCCAGAAGCAAAAGAGAATGTAGTTCAAATCAAGCAACTAGCAATTTACTCATCCAGCCAGCAATTTAAAGAACAAAACATCTAGAACAGAAAATCATTTAATCAAAAAAACCTTACCAAACAATCAATCTCACCATGTCCCTGCTGGTAGGCCAAGGAATCGGAACCCTATACCCTAGCGGAAGGGGAATCAAACAGCGAGGATTGGGCTTCGGGCAATGCCGCTCCCTGTGCTCCATATGCCGCCTCGACTTCAAAGCTTTAATCGCCTTCATATTGTCAAGGCAAGGGATGTAATCAACCGCCTCCGTTCCTCTACACACCTTCCACTTGAAATCCAACGACAAGTTGTCATCGATTCCACCTCCCGGCAGCTGATCTTCTTTACGTGGCTGCTTTCGTGAAGAATCAGCGATCGCTGATCCATCACCACTGGATCCAGATGGCGACTGTTGAGGAGGGGGAAGAAGAGGAGGCGGCGGCGGGGATGAGGAAGAGATGGACTGGTGCGGCGGTGGCGGTGGAGGGGAAGCGGTGGAGGAGGAGGAGGAGGAATGTTGTTGGGAGGAGAAGAAGGGAGTGGGGAACTGGGAGGTGGAGATGAGGAGGAGGAGGAGGAGGACGGAGAGGGTGAAGAAGGAGAGGGTGAAGATGAAGAAGGGGTATTTTCTCTCCTGGAAGAGGATCTGCACCGTTGTTGCCATTGATGTTGAGAAAGACGAGAAATGTAGATGTTCTACACGGGGATATAACAAGGGTGATTACTTTTGGCACCAAGATTTTTTTATGATTTTTAGATATGATAGTTCGTTTTTTGTTTGAAAAAACAGTAATATATTATTATTTTTTGTTTAAAAAAATGATAGAATATTATCGTTTTTTTTTAGTTGATACAGTAATATATTACCGTTTTTTTAAAAAGAAATAGTAGTATATTACCGTTCGATAAAAAAAAATAATAATAATAATCGAAGCACTCGTGTCAGAGGGGTGTGCCTAAAGCATCTCTCTATAACAAGGACTAGAAGCAGAGTGAATGGACCATCCCAAACATGAAGCATAGCACGTGGGATGATGGTAACTTGATTACTTTGCGCACACCCCTCGCCTTCGATTTTTTTTTTTTTTTGTTTGTTAAATTTACCCCTGACGGCAGTATACTACTGTTTCTAGTAAATATAAACGGCAGTATACTACCGTTTGCCGTATTTGAGGCAAAAAAAAAATGACACGGTAGTACACTGTCATACGTGTCTGTTATCACCACTTTCTGAAGAGCGTGACGTGGACGCGTTTCGAGTACCACCTATCTGCCACCTGTGTCTCAAGTCCGTCTTTCGTGTATCGAGCTCGTCTTATGCCCCGAGACGTCTTCCGCCTCCAGATATCCAATGTTTCAAGATCTCCGCTGTCTCAAGAGTCCGCTGCTTCAGGAGTCCGCTGCCTCAAGATTCCGCTGCCTCAGGAGTCCACTACCTAAAGATTGCCTGCACACGTAGCAACCTCCACGTTATAGGGACCCGAGGTTTTCACCCCGGGAATACCCCTCCGACGCTCAAGTCAGTCTCTGATCCAAATGCTAGAAGATGAGGAGTTTAACACGAGAGTTTTTCAGAAAAGACATGCGTACCTGAATGAGAGAGCTATGAGCTCTATTTATAGAGGTAAAAGTGGTTATATGTGAAATGACTGTATCGTTCCTAAGCCTTCTTCAGGAATATTCTAGAACCGAGGGTATATGTTGGAATTCGTGCTCGGGCTTGAGCCCATTCGCCGATTCAAGCCTATCCGATGCCTAGGCCCACTCGCCGTCGTGCACGTCCGTCGGCCACTCACCCTCACTCAACTGTGGGTCTCTCCTGCCCACCAAGGACCTACTGCCCGCCATCTTCCTGTACTCATAGGCTACAAGCCGCC
>JAOWBR010165079.1:0-11899 GCA_028571145.1 Dionaea muscipula
GCTGAGTCATATAGACCTCATGAAGGTCACCATGTAAGAAAGCATTCTTGACATCCAATTGGAAAAGGGGTCAATGAAAGGCGGCCGCAAGAGAAAGAAGAATGCGGACAGAGCCAATCTTAGCCACAGGAGAGAGAGTCTCATCATAGTCAACCATATAAGTCTGAGTAAAGCCTTTGGCCACAAGGCGTGTCTTATAGCGCTCAACAGTGCCATCAGGATGGAACTTGATAGCAAAGATCCAACGACAGCTAACTGTGGGCTTCCCAAGAGGAAGAGGCACCAAATCCCATGTGGCATTATCATGTAAAGCAACCATCTCAGTCTCCATAGCAGCCCGTCACTCAGGAATAGAAAGAGGCTCCTGAACAGTGGCAGGGATAGAAATACCAGAAATAGAAGCTGCAAAATAACGAAGTTGAGGACCCAGTTGGCTATAAGAAACATGAGAAGCAATAGGATGAGAGGTACACCGACGGACCCCTTTTCGCTGGGCAATAGGAAGCTCCATAGAATCATCCAGCAGGGGAACAATAAGATTGTCAGGAGCAGGGGATGGCGGTAATGGCCGACGACGCCGAGTATAGACAATGGGTCCTGTAGGAGCCGACAAAGACGGAGTAGGGACCGCCGAGGAAGGAGAAGCAGAATCCAATGGCTGCATAGGGACCTCGGAGGCCGAAGACAACTCAAAGTCAGTGATGGGATATGGGACAGGAGCAGGAAAAGCCTCAGAAGAGGCCTCAGACACCAAAGGACCAGAAAAAAGGGACAGACTCATGAAAGGTGACATCATCACACACAAACTCTCGACGAAGTATAGGGGAGTAGCATCGATATCCTTTCTGGGTGCGAGAGTACCCCAGGAAGAGACATCAACGAGATCGGGGATCCAACTTATCAAAATCAGAATCAAGAATATGAATAAAACAAGTACATCCAAACACCCAAAGAGGCAAATGATGGAGAGGGTCAGTAAGAAACAACAGTGAAACAGGAATCTGGCCACCCAGTATACTAGAAGGCATGCGGTTCACAAGGTAAGTGGCGATAAGAGCAGCATTCGACCAATATGCCTTGGGAACGCGCATCTGGAATAACAGGGCACGGGTGACCTCTAAAAGATGACGAAGCTTGCGCTCAGTCACCCCATTTTGTTGGGAAGTATGAGCACAAGAGGATTGATGAATAATGTCATGATCGGTAAAGAATGAGGATAGAGAAGAAGAAAAGTACTCACGAGCATTATCAGAACGAAAAATTTTAATAGTGACACCATACTGATTAGATGTCTTGAAATAAGAACTCCGAAAAATGTGTGGTAATTCAAAATGCTCTTTCATCAAATATAACCAAGTAGTACAAGAGAAATCATCAACAAAAATAACAAAGTACTGATATCCATTGCGAGTAGGAATGCGCATAGGACCCCATATATCCGAATAGATTAAATGGAAAGGTTCTGTAGCACGAGCATCAACACGTGAAGGAAAAGAAGTTCTATGATGTTTGCTAAGCTCACAGACTTCACACAAAAGATTATCTAATTTGGAACAGGATGGAACTAAGAGTTTGAGATTTTGTAGTGATGGATGACCAAGACGAGAGTGAAGAAGGTGAGGTGACACCGAGGCCTATACAACAAAACTGGAGGGCTCCATGAAATAATGTAGGCCATCACGCTCAACCCCATATCCAATGATCCTCTCTGTCTGGAGATCCTGTATAACACAGTGGTCAGAGAAAAAGGTCACACCACAACTCAACTGTCGAGTAAGAGCACTAACAGATATAAGGCTGAGAGGAAAAGTGGGAGAATGAATAACAGACTGTAAAGAAAAAGTGCTAAAATGAATGGAACCCAAATCATCAGCCGAGGTAGTCGAGCCATCAGCAAGACGAATAGGACGAGAAAGTGCAGTAGCCTGTTGAAACCCAACAGAAGACCCAGTAATATGATCAGTGGCACCAAAATCAAAATAATCTATGGATGTCCAGAGGTGACCTGATAAACGCTGGAAATAGGCTCAGAAGGAGGCGCGGAAGAAGACACAGTCAGGTGAGCCAAGTAGCGCTGATATGCCTCCTCGGACATAGAAACCAGAGTAGAGGAATCATTCAATGTAGCAGAGTGTGCCATGTGTTTAGGCTTCTCATGGAGAACCCAACAGTGGTCAACAGTATGATTGGTACCCTGGCAATGAGTACAAAGGAGGTCACCACGACCACGCTACGAGAGGATCGACAAGAAGAACCTCGTCCAGTACCTCGTCTAGCTCCCCCTGATGAGCCACCAGATGGAGAAGAGTGACTAGAAGCCACTAAAGCAGAGTGATCAGTGGGAGGGGGACCCGGATCAGGAATAGATGCTTGACGAAGACAGCTAAATGCCTCAGAAAGGGAGACCAGCTCCTTGGCGGCCAAAAGCTAAGACCGCACAGGAGCATAAACAGAGTCCAAACTATGTAGAAACCAAGCAACAAACATCTGCTCCCGCTGAATCTGCATAGTCTTGATATCGGCAGTGATCGACTAGCATAAAGAAAACTCATCACAAATGCTCCGAAACTTGGCATAGTGAGCCTCCAAGGAAGAGGTACCCTGATGAATAGTGGCAAAGGACTGATGAAGATCATATGTCCGCTGTAAATTATTTATGCCCGAGTATAATTCACGCAACTGGCTCCATAAAAGCTTCACAGTGGGCTGGTGAATAAGAGTAGTAGCAATCTCAGGCTCCATACTATTCCACAGACGCATACGAAGACGAGCATCAGTCTGCTTCCAAGACTTATAGTCATCAGCCTTAGTCTTCTCGGGAGGTTCATCAGTAAGATGAGAATCTAACCCATAACCCTCTAAATAGGTCTCAACAGCACGAGACCAATAATTAAAATTCTTCGATTTCAAACGAACTGAACTAATAGAGGAGGTATCGGATTTCCAATCCGTAGAGAGAATAGTATTCTTAGAGGAGCTAGAGTCATCCATTTAAGTCAAAGAAAAACAATACACACACTGATTGCTCAAAGAAGAGAGGACCAGCAAGGAAGCTCACTCACCAATACGGGAAAAACAAAAGGGTCAGAGGAGAACAGTAACCATTCAGCAAATCGAACAACAGGAGCATCTTCAGCTAAAAATACCATCACCCAAGGAAGGCAAAGAGTGAAAGATGAAGCCAGCATAGGAGACATGGCCCTCCGGTGGTCCTGACCCGAGAGTGGCGGCGCGTGGGTGGCGCGTGAGACCCACGCGCAGTGGCTTCAGGCGACGCGTGGCGGCACGTGGAGAAGAGGATGGCGAATCGGCTCAAACGGGTTGGGTGAAATAGGAAGCCCAATCGAGCTATGATGGTGATTTGGTCAATGAATGAGTGGTTGGGGTGATTTTGTTGAGTTGGAAGAACGGTGGGCAAGGGTTAGGTGAGAGAGAACATGGCACGGTTGCTGAAGACTGGGATGATGGTCCTTGGTGGTCGCCGTCGCCTGGGCAGAGTGGGCACGGTCGCTGAAGTCCCTGGTGGCCAACGGCTACAGTGAAGATTGGTGGTAGAGGATGGTGCACGCAGGTAAGGGATTTTCAGACCATGGCTTTGATACCATGAAAGCCAAAAATGAGAGAAGAGTGTATGTGTTACCCTAGCACACCCACAAAAGATATATATATAGAGAGAGAGAGAGAGAGTGTAGTACAATGTCAAAAATAACCTTGATGGGTTATACAATTTACATAACTACACTTAACACCAAACATCAAAATAAATTAACTCAAAGGAAGCAAAAGCTCAGTTACTAACTCTTAACACATAAGAGCCTCGATGATGTTTGACAAACTGACAAGACTCACAAAACAAAATAGAACCTTGGGACACGTTTTAGACTAGTAACCGCTGGATGACCAAGACAACAGTGTAGATCGAAACAGTAGTGGAGATACTAGGACACGCGATACACGTAGTCCTCCTAATGTGTGCCAGCCCCTACCATTAGTCTACCTCGTTAAAAGATTCTGAAACTCAAAACAATCACCAAAAAAATACAGCACGGCAACAGGTAAGTCCGAGTCAGAGCACTGATAGATAATAAGTTAAAGGGTAGTGCAAGGAAATATAAAACTGAGAGTAAGGTAAGAGTAAGAGAGATAGTCCTTATCACCTTGACCGGAACATATGAGCCATCAACCACCCAAACATCAAGATATGACAAAGTGGGGGAATAATTTTGCATCATACTTATAGATCCATTCATATGATTGAATGTCCCCAAATCAACCAGTCACGCACGAGGGAAAACACTAGAATGAGAGAAGAAAACAATGGAAGCGAATGGTGCAGGCTAAGAAGTAGGCACGACGACCCAATCGACGGAAGGGGAAACGACGGTAGAATCAATCCTAGAAGTTACATTAGCTGACTGAGGAGCAGATGGTTGACCATGTAACTTAAAGCATCGATCACGAGTACGTCAGGGGCTCTACAATGGGAGTAAATCGACTGACAATCAGGATGGTAAGAGGGTGGTCATGAAGTTGAAAACAAGTCTCAATAACGTGGTTCAGACGCTAACAATGGATATAAAAAGGCCAATCATCTCTTCGACCACGGCCTCGTGAGCCTCGAGAACTCGAAAGAGCAACAAGATCACCAATATTGTATACAAACCCCAAATGATGGTCGAACGGGGCAGTGGGCCTAAGAAAAAGCTTTTGTCAACGAAGTCTCCTTACTCGTCAAAATCAAAGAATGAACAGAATCAAGCTCGGGACGCAAGCCACTAAGAAAAGTAATGATAGCTAGTTATTCTCGTTGTTGACGCATGGCTGCTATATCAGAAGAAATGCTCATCAAGACATTAAACTCCTTATACATCTTAAACGACGCAAAATAGTCACCAACAGTAGCACCATGTTGCTGAGCATGAAAAAAGTACTGAGAAACATAATAGATCCAATTCATGTCATCCTTGCACGCATATAAGAGACTCAAATATTCTCATAATTGTTGCACTGTATCACAATGAGTAACAAGATCGACTACACAGGAATCCATAGAGTTAATCAACGAGTATACAAAAGGGCATCTGTGCAAGCCCATGCCTTGGCCCTATGAGGAGCCTTCTCAACATTAAGACCATGCTTGTACAAATGATAATCCACTTCCATCCCACGAATAGACATTAGAACCAACTTACGCCATTAAAAATAATTATTATCGCTCAAACATACGTCTCCAAGAAAGTGAAACTAGACTTGGTAGTCATATGGATTCAAAAATAAATAGTAACACACCAACCCCATCGGGAAATTGATGAAGAAGAACCACGATTAAGGAACCAAACAACCTAAACACAAGGAACCAAACTAGAACTGAACCAGCAACCCAAACACTGAAGTAGGGAACCCAAACACCAAAGCATGGAACCAATCAGAAAACCAGCAACAAGAAAACAAATAAACCTGCACGGGAAAACCATCATCATATCAACGATGAAAAAATTGAATAGGATTTAGGCATGGAATAAAGCAAAACCCAACTATACACGAGCGGCAAACGGAAGAAAGAACCAACAAGGTGAGATGAGTATTCTATCTTCAGGGTGCATACATGCGGCGACGACACATGAGGACCGTGTGAGACGGCGTGTGAGGGCCGTCTGAGGCGTGTGAGGGCCGCGTGAGGCGGCGTGAGCAGGCCCGTGAGGCGGCATGAGGAGGCGTGAGGAGACCAGTGAGGCCCACATGGTGGCGCGTGAGGACCGTGTGGCAACGCATGCGGCAACGGACGACGGTGCGGCAACGGACAGCAGTTCATTCAGAACAAACTGGTCGACATAGTGTGCTCCACAACCTCATACAATCAAATGACGAAGATGTACCGCCTTTGAAGGATTTCCAACCCTAGTGATGACTATACAATAGGGTTTTATGGTGGCGATGATTAAGGGAAAATGGGCGAGGATTAGGGTTACCTTGGTGGCTCTGATACCATGTTGAAAGGGGTATTAAAATAATGGGAAGTGATAACCTCTAAGAGAGGTTATGCATAATATTTATAATGTTTGAAAGGAACTTGCTTGAGGAGCTTGTACTTGCATAGTCACAACCTTTGTTCCAATTCAATAATCAGGGGGCGTTCACGACGGCAATGAATCCTGTTTTTACGAACGAACAAAGCACACAAAGTTGTATTTCACTTAGTTCAAGAGAAGGAACATCGTACGTAAGGAGAGTTGATCAATTAGCCGACACCTTCCTTAGGTCCTTTGTGGGTTCTACAGATGAAATCCACTTGTTAGTAGCTAGGAGCTTATGATATTTATGCTCCTTAAAGGGGAGTAATGGTCTTTGACTTCTAGTAATAGTGGTTTGTGTTACAGTTTCACACTATTTATGCGGGTTGACAAAAATAGAGAACCGTCTCAGGTGTTCTGTGCGATAGGCAAGCACCTCTAATGTTCAAGGATAAATTTTATCGGACTGTAATTCGACCCGTCTTACTATATAAGACAGAATGTATGTTGACTAATCAAAAAGACTCGTGCACAGAGGATGACTATGACAGGGATGCGTATATTGCGGTGGATGTGTGGAATTACTCGTAGGGAGAAACTAAAGAATGGGGATATCTGTCGACGAATTGGGTGGCACTAGTGGTTGATAAGATGAGAGAAGGACGTCTACGCTAGAGAGGTCACCTATAGAGGAAACCGTCAGATGAGCCGACCAAAAGGGTGAAGTCCATTATGTTGGAAGGCAGAAGAAACATGGATCGAAGAAGACGTGGGGTGAAATAATTCGTACGAATCTTGATACTTTACAACTCACCATAGAGGATGTTATGCATCAGACGGAATGAAAGATGCAGATACAGGTGGTCGATCACATTTAGTTGAAAGTAGTTGTGATAACAATAGCAGAAGGAGTAGGAAATTGGTATTGAGCCCTCATGGCCTGTATGAGGGACTTTGCTTGTTGTCTTTGTTGATGTGATTTTATAGATTACCATACATTATTTTTTATTATCATACGTTGATACATGGTATATGATTACTGTAATATAGTATAGTTGTTGGATTTGTGATTTTTTTTTGGGTCGAGTCCCTATTTTGTGTATGCATGTGGCCATTTTTACTGTGTCGCTATAAATTCCCATATTATTATCGAGTAACATACGTTAACATTACGTTGGATATATATATTTATTATATGTATGGTTATATTGTTTATTGTTATTATTATTGCTATATATTTTCATATATTATTATATAGCTCAAACCTAATCTTTTGATTAGGTTAGGGCATTAAGTGTTCAATAGCCGACAGTTAGCGCACTACTACTGTCGGATCTTGCATATATGTATCCTACGTATACGTGTGACCGACCTCACCCAGTAAAAAGTAGTCTTATTGTTGTTGTTGTTGTTGTTGTTGTTACGGATTCACAATAAAAACATGTGCTAGGTTTCATGGTGAGCTCTCGATGTGCAGTTCTAATATTCAGATTCATTTTCTGCCATAGCATAATATTTTTTTCCAAACTCTTGCATGTCTTTGCAGATCCTTCAAAAGAAAATCATTCTCTTCTGCAATATGTCAAACTTACAAGAAAATATTTGCATTCAAGATATTGGAAAATTTGTGGTTCAAGCTAGAGAATAACGGCCAACTAGAATGCAAGCATAAGAGATTTCACCTTGGCAAGCAATTCTTGACTCTCTGGAGGCTGCTTTTGCAAACTTTGAGGTAAAATAACTGTGAGAAGCTCAGGCTTCTCAGCTCTTAAAGCACCTCTAATGACAGCTGCATTTGTTCCTGACGCTCCGGATGTAAATATGTGGTTTTTCTGCAAAACAACAAAAGTACCTTGTAATTTGAAACAAGAAACATGAAACATAAAAAGGCCAGGAAAAGAGACATAAGTCACTCAAGGAAAAATCTATGGAAAAATAGTCTCAGCATCATGCAAAAAAATCCGTTGAGAATCACAAAAGGCCATAGGAATGACTGGAAAGGAAACTGTAGTTAAAGCGACGTACGGTAATGACCAAAGCATAGCTAAGAATCTCAATCAGCTTCTGATGCATGAACCCCATATTCCTAGTTCCAAAAAACCCAATGTCTCTTGGCCCCCCCTGTTGAATGGCCAACAACTCCTGCAAATTATTAACAATAAAGTGGTTGTGAAACCTGTTCAGAGGGATAAATCAAACAGTAGCATAAATGCATCAGGCCAGAGCTACATTGGAAATATACCTTAGATAAGATTGATCATGAAGCAAACAACAATCCACAAATCAGGTGCATGATAAAACCTCAAACGTCTTAATTATTATTCATGATATAGAGAAAAGAGAACTCAAACATGGTTCCCCTGCACCCACAAAGAGTATGTTTGCAAAATTGCCAAAGAAGTTGGAGCCATTGACTTGAGGTCCAGAATTGATAGCAAATTGGCAGGTTCAAAGAAATCAGGGAAAAAAGGAGTTTGCTAGAGAAGAAATAGCCTAAGTCAGTTCAACTCTTCATTTAGCTGAAAGCACCGTTATAGGACACTCAGCATGGGTCCATAGCATCACACTTGCACTCTCCAAAATCAAAGAAAAGCTACAAAAGTTCTGCTAAGAGCAACTCCATTGCCTGTTTATTTTCAGGTTTATTCATGACTCACCTGTCATGTGTCAGAAGAAATAGAGTGAGAGTGAGGTTGGAGCAAATTTTGAGATGGAACCATTCTTTCTGCATGAAACGGTTCCATCTCTTTTTTTATTTTTTATTAATGAGAGAGAAATAAGATGAGAGAGAGTAATAAGATATGTAAAAGATTAAACCACTTTATTAGTTCTTTCATTATAGATGAAAGTTTTATTTAGGGTTAAATATGAATACATATATAATAAAATATGACGTGTCAAGAAAAAACTATTTTCGTGGTTTTTCCATCGGAGATGGTCTAAATAGCAAAATCCTGATCCACCACACTCACACCAAAAGCTTTAGCAAGTCAACATATTCAAATATAAAAATATGTGAAGCTCAAGTTTTCAGCAATTACTTCGACAAGCTCAAAGTTCAAAATGTATCATCATCATTTTGACCATGTCCCACTAAGTGGGGTTGGCCACACATAGTCACATCTTCCAATTTATAAGTTGTTGGACATCGTTCATCATCACTTGTAGCATGTCCGTCGTTCTCTAGTTCTCCTACCGTCTACTATAGTCACCTTCCCCCTCCTAAACGAAAAAGAAATCAAGTGTGGTTTGAAGTATTCAAACCACAGGAACGAAAATAAATCCTAGAACCTAGAAGTGGATCTCACTTTCCCTGTTGAGCAGATGATGGTCGTCGTCGTCGTCATCATCAACGCAAAAGTTCTAAATGTATATCGATTCATATTAAGAACTATTTTTCCCATCAAAAAGTTCCATAAACGTCAGTCCGAAATCAGACAGGACAATCATATCTTGGGACTTCTTTGACTTGTGAATCTATGATAGTTTTGACTCTTTCTTTCTTCCTCCTTTTGTTCAGAGACAAGGGTAGATACGAGTTAGGGGCTCTAAAAGCTTAAAGAAGAAGCGCGATAGAGTCACAAAGACGGCCATAACATCTACTACTCTTGGATGCCATGAAAAATAATCATTAATTTTGCCAACGACCTATCAATTGGGATTGGGGTGTAGTATACAGGTTATGCCTCCCTATATAGAATCATAACTAGAATTTAGCTTCTCAATGATTTTAACATCAAAACCACGTGCATATTTTTTTAGGCCATCATGTGGAATGTTGGTCATCTAACATGTGTGTGTATACCAAACAGCCTTACTCAAGTGTCAACACATACAACTAAAGCAGGAGGCAATGGCTAGTCAACAAGATACGTAATATTTAAACTCAAAAGCTGAATTGAACGAAATGCTAAAGGGGAAAAAAGACAGTTGAAGGCAGAATACCTGGATATAGTCAACATCTTCAGGGAGAGGTTCTAACTCAGTTTTCACTCTTGATTCTGATCCCACCAAAACAGTCTGGCCTTGGGCTGGAATTTTAGTACCAACACCTTCGTCAGAACCAAATCGCTGAACTACATCTGCATCTTCATCCCTCGTCTTATCCGCATTCTGAGTATCATTTGTACCTCCACAAAGCCACTATACCAGCACATAAAAAACAGCCCCTGGTAGTAAATCTTTTGTGAAAACCATGTGCTAATACTGTAAGATGATTAAGAAACCAAAGCATGAGTGGCGCCATGAGTTCTTAACAGTTAAGGATGATAATCAGCCCCAAAAAGAAAAAAAGAAAGAAAGAAAGAATTAAAGGAGAAATATGTCAATTGCAAATACAGTAGGTCAGAATACTGTTAGCAACAACCAAGCTGACCAAATCTAGGGAATTTTTCCAAATTCATGGAGATCTAATTATTTTTTGGTACACAATGACAATATACAGGATCGTACAGATTATATGTTCTAAATTGTAGGTAGGAAGGAATCACCTTCAACCATATCACAGAACTAAATGCTGAATAAGTGTCATAAGATCTTACTCAAGGGAAAGATGTTTTAATTTAGGAGGTTCCAAGTTTCTTTACCAAGATATGTCAAAGCTCAACTCAAGGTAGCTTGTTTGACTATGTGTGTTCCGAGTTTATAAGAGAGTACTTGTTTATCTAAATCACCTCTTGTTAAACAAATCTCAAGCTAGTATATGCATCTCCAAGCGACCAAACAAAAAAAACACCAAATCTAGGCAAGGAATAGCATAGAACAAAATATATACAGAAAACCCTTATACAATCACTCAAGTTTGCAAGTCCACCACATGCAAGTAAATAGGTAGTGTTAAGATATTAATATATTCCATGGTCTTCTACGATAAGGTTGGTCTTTTGGAGGCTAAAAGACTCCAGATTAATAAGAGTAAGACGAAATATATGAGGTGTGCGTTCGGGGGTGAGGAGCAAGGTGCCCCACAGGTGATGGTAGATGGATTGGTGTGCGTAGGACGAATAAGTTCAAGTACTTAGGCTCTTTTATACAAGATGATGGAGAAATTGATAAACACACCGAATAAATGTGGATTGGTAGAAATGGAAGCCGCCTTAGGAGTTTTGTACGACAGGAGAAGTTGAAAGGTAAATTCTATCGGACCGTAATTAGACTTGTGTTGTTGTACGGGATAGAATATTGGCCGATGAAGAAGAGTCACATGTAAAGAGTGGCGGTGATAAAGTTGCGTATATTGAGGTGGATGCGTGGTATTACTAGTAGAAAGAGAATAAAAAGTGAGAAAATCCGTAGGCAGATCGGGTTGGCACCGAATCACCGATGATTGACAACATGAGGGAGAAACGGCTGCGTTGGATGGGTCACCAATGACAGAGACCGTCAGATGAGTTTATTAGAAGAGTGAAGTCCATTGTGTTAGAAGACAGAAGAAACAGGGGTCGACCAAAAAAGGCTACTTTGACATATTGCAACTTATCATAACGGATACTTTACATCGTTCAGACGTGCCGACCCTGTTTAGTGGGAACGGTGTGGGTGATGATGATGATGATGACGGTCTTCCACCACGATAAAATTCATCTTTTGGTAAAGTTGGTTTTTCTGTGTGACCAAAAAGTGTTTTAATCCTACAGTCCCCTATATATTCAATATTGGAAAGAGGAGGGACAGTACACCCATCAAGCGCCAATGACATTTGTGCAAGGAAGCGTGTTAAGATATTAATATAACTAGAGATAACCCGTGCCGTTGACACGATGAATATGTTTACCGTTTCATTCTCTTATAAAAATTGTCCGTATGCGTTCAATAAAAAAAATTATATGAATATTAGGCTTGCTTTGATCTTCGTAAAAAATTATAAAATTTGACTATAAATTATATTA